>JAFMTC010001006.1:103547-129199 GCA_018845635.1 Nicrophorus orbicollis
GGTCTAAAGTTGTGCTTCTTTCTATAGACCATATTTTCTTATCAGTTTTTATTAATGTTTCAATACATTTTAAACATAGAAAAACGATCTAAACTTGTGCTTCTTTCTATAGACCAAATTTGCTAGTATAATTCTATTGTTGTATAAGTAATGAAAGATGAGAAACTTTTACTAAATTATTTTCATGAATTCTCTATTTTTATTAATGTTTCATTATATTTCAAACATCGAAAAACGGTCTAAAGTTGTGCTTGTTTCTATAGACCAAATTTGTTAGTATAATTCTATTGTCGTATAAGTAATGAAAGATGAAAAACTTTTACAGAATTATTTTCATGAATTATCAGTTTTTATTAATATTTCATTACTTTTCAAACATTGAAAAACGGTCTAAACTTGTGCTTCTTTCTATAGACCAAATTTGCATGTATATTTCTAATGTCGTATAAGTAATGAAAGATGAGAAACTTTTACTAAATTATTATTATGAATGCTCAGTTTTTATTAATGTTTCAATACATTTCAAACATAGAAATACGGTCTAAAGTTGTTTCTTTCTATAGACCAAATTTCCTAGTATATTTCTAATATCGTATAAGTAATGAAAGATGAGAAAGTTTTACAAAATAATTTTTATGAATTCTCTATTTTTATTTAAATTGATATTATTTAAGGGTAGAAAGACCAATGGTCTATAGCTCATTGGATCAATAGCATTGTGTTTTATTTATGTTTTCTTGGTATTTGTAGATTTAATTGTATTGTTTTTTAGTTATTGTTGTAATCAATTTTGTTGTTATTATTATTATTGTTTAATTTTCTTATTAATGTTATTGGTCAGTTTACATTTGTTTACAAAATTAGTTAAATCTTTAAGTAAATAGTAATAATATGTATGAATTTGTGAGAAATATAAAGTAAAATAGATGTTATAAATGTCGCGTGTGTTTGGTAGAAGATATGGGAGGGAGCGGATGGGTAAAAAGGAGAATTCCTGAGATATTGCATAGAGTCTTCAAACAGATAGCTATAAATACACCTATTACTACGTCTGTGTCCATTATTCACGAGAATTCCAGCACAGAAAGTTACAATATTATTATAGGGGTGCGGCGCAGATATAATTGTTTGTTATCTTAATATGCCCCGTCTATGGTCTATTTTTGAAGCGCACCCCATTTATAAATATCTGCATCACACGATTGACGATTTGACATGCGAAGAAGGGAAGAGGAACTTTATTATTAGAGGGCTCAGATAAATGACTTTACATGAATGAATTTACCCCCATATCGAAGCCAAAGATTAATTGAGCCTGCACGAGTACAGTTTCGAGTTCCACAAGTACGTGGACATGTACATGTACAGACGCAAATTAAAACAATAGGAGGCTCTTCCCATCCGCTTGGCTATAATATCTTTAGTTAAATATTTGCAGACATACACAGAGTTATTACGTGAGCGCGAATGCGCGCAGACCGATGAAGAAAAGGTTTTGTTCTTGCGGAGAAAAACGATCAGGAGGAGCGGAGTGGTTTGGTGAGGAGAGCGGAGAGGTGAGGAGGGACGGGGCGGGAAGGTAGACCGCGTAGAAAACGCGCAAAACGACAAAAAATCTATACGAATCGGCCTTTAAAATTGCTCATTTAGAAGTTAATTAAAAAATCGCAATGAAATATTTATAGCCAATATTCAATTATTTATTTAATTGCTTCATACAAACTCTCTCGCAGACGGTTCAGCCAGCTCGTTCGTAGGCTCCCATCTCAATAAATCCTGTAATCGCTGGGAAATTTATTTTTATGTAAATTACATTAATTAGATTTGCAATTACTATAATATTATAATTGAAAAGACAATTTTGCCACACTTTACTGCCGCAATAAAAACTAATGATATTTTTTTTCGTTTCAGCCTCAATTCGTAGACAATTCGAACGCTGCAGACGTCGAAAACATTAAGGGGTGCATTTGCTGCTCCTTTCACTTTGCTAAAATTTCATTTATTAACTGAAAATTTCTCAATTTCATTAAATGTTATATGATATTCAGATCGTCTATTTCACAGGTGTCTCAAGTCACCTTAAAAAGCAATTTCGATCTACCTGAAATCAATTGAAATTAAGTTGTTTCCCTTATATAATGGATTATATAAAGTATAACAATCTAATAGAAAACCTGAAGATAAATAGCATATATTACTAACAATTTGCCAAAAGTATACGAATAAAAAAAGTACAATGCCAACTGGTCGTAAATGGTAAACAAATGGTTATCAAAGACAAACATTTGATGCTAAAGATTCTATTGAACCATGGTTTGAAAACCAAAATAATGTATTCAAATCTTCGTAGACAATTCGAACGCTGCAGACATCGAAAACATTAAGACAACCTGCTGTTGCTTTCACTTTGCTAAAAGTTCATGTATTAACTGAAAATTTCTCAATTTCATTCAATGTTGTATCATATTCAGATCGTCTATTTCAGGGGTGGCCAACTAGTTCGTTCTCAAGTCACCTTAAAAAGCAATTTCGATCTACCTGAAATCAATTGAAATTAAGTTGTTTCCCTTATATAATGGATTATATAAAGTATAACAATCTAATAGAAAACCTGAAGATAAATAGCATATATTACTAACAATTGGCCAAAAGTATACGAATCAAAAAAGTACAATGCCAACTGGTCTTAAATGGTAAACAAATGGTTATGAAAGACAAACATTTGATTCTAAAGATTCTATTGAACCATGGTTTGAAAACCAAAATAATGTATTCAAACCTTCGTAGACAATTCGAACGCTGCAGATATCGAAAACATTAAGATAACCTGCTGCTACTTTCACTTTGCTAAAATTTCATGTATTCACTGAAAATTTCTCAATTTCATTCAATGTTGTATGATATTCAGATCGTCTATTTCAGGGGTGGCCAACTAGTTCGTTCTTAAGTCAACTTAAAAAACAAATTCGATTTACCTGAAATGAATTGAAATTAAGTTGTTTCCCTTATATAATGGATTATATAAAGTATAACAATCTAATGGAAAACCTGAAGATAAATAGCATATATTACTAACAATTGGCCAAAAGTATACGAATCAAAAAAGTACAATGCCAACTGGTCGTAAATGGTAAACAAATGGTTATCAAAGACAAACATTTGATTCTAAAGATTCTAGAGAACCATTGTTTGAAAATCAAAATAATGTATTCAAACCTAAGGCTACCTGAGTTTTTCTGGCTAATTGCATTGTAATTGAGTTATAATTTCGAAAATATTGTTAGGTGAGTTGGTATTGAATATATAAAATCAATACGAAAAAGGGCAGAAGTTGTTGCTACAACTCGTTCAGTGGATGACTGTAATAGTCGTGTAATTAATTACATTTGCGTTAATAGGAAATGTAGCAGCAATATATTTTTTTGCGAACGAAGGGGGAGAAGCTGGGCGAGAGAAAAAAAAAGACGGGAGAGTATTTGAAGTGAAGCAGGAAGAGATGCTCGAAGGGGGTAGGAGGCGGGGACTGCGAGGGGTGGCGGCGTGTTAATGAAATGTTCATCGTTTCGTGCGTCAATAAAACAAACTTGAGACGAAAATTAATGGACATTTCTCTATATCGTTCCGCGGTGACAAGCGCAACTATCAATCAGTCGGAAACCGCGCACAAATTACAGAATTCCGCATGCAAAAACGGGCTGCAGGGTTGAGCGGAACGGAAAGGCGGCGGTGGTGGAGGCTCAGAATCTGTGGATCGCCGCCCCCCCGGAACCACCGTATGCCACCCCTGCCGTCGCCTTCCTCCTCCAATTCCTTCACCTCCGCCCGCCCATTGTTTCATCCATTGCGCAACACGCGGACGTGTCTCGCAACGCGATGAGATAGACCCTATGAGCAGGCTTAATATCACCGCTCCGAAACATCGTTAATCTTGTTCTGACTACACAGAATGTAATTATTGGAATATATAGGGTATATATACCCAATGTATACTTACTCCAATTCCCAACATTATATTTACATGCACGGACATACAGTGGTACCTCGGTTTACGTCTGCTTTAGAATACACCCGTACCTCGCTTTACGACATAGATACGTCCCACGGAACTTGGCCGCAAAGCGAAAAGCCGTATAAAGAATCAATTATTGCGCTTGCGCAAGATTGGTAACATTGCCGTTATAGCGAAACATTTTAGGCCGTAAATCGAAAACGTACCTTAATTGAAGAGGGCCGTTATAGCGAGATATGGGTGTATTAAACATACCTCAGTATACAACTTTTGTTCGGTATACGACAATGTTATCATATTATAAAATTATACAATATCACACTGTCTGAGTAGAAGAGTTAACATTTTGCAGATCCATGCAACGAATTAATCATTTTTACATTACTTCTTATGGGAAAGATTGCTCCAATTTAATTTAAACTTATAAACAACAATTTTTGATTAAGATCGTATACCAAGATTCCACTGTACTTTGAGAACATCATTAACATCAATTGAAATTGACAAATCTAAGTTAATTAAGAAAACTCGAATAGTTAGATCAAATTTTATGAAGTGAAGTTGAAATTTGTTATTCTGTGTGCAACAATGCAATTAAACGTATTAAAAGTAATGATACACAAACGGTAACACGTTTTTCTTAATACGTTTAATTTATCTTATTTCGTGTTTACTATTTTATTTATTAAATGAATATATGTAATTAGTCATACTTTCAACTGTCATTACGGAGCTTGTGAGGTAAATTTAATTTGTACATGAAACATGTACAACTTGCATGATGAGGTGCTTTGCAACATAGAAAAGTTTCTTTGAATGCAGCGAGTAAATGGTTTCCAGAAAGACGGATTATTTACAATATGATGATGGTAACGTTATTTCGAATCATTTAACTTATCAACAAATATAATGAAGAATGAAATTGTTCATCTGGAGTTCACATGATAATCGTCAGTGTTGTTTCGTGTAATTTGTTTGTTTTACATATAAATTTCGTATGTGTAAATTTCCTTGGAAAGAAAAAAAATATGGAAACGACTAATTGTATCGCATTATTATAATTACGTAAAATAACGAAAGGAGTAAAATAAATAAATTCAATACGAAACTAAATATATTATGCAACTGGTCGAGTTAATAGTTCCAGAGAGCGAGGAAAGGCAATTAAAAAAATATAAATACAAATAAATGAGCAATTCCACGTATTTACAATAAAGCTATTATTGAAATAATATCATACGTTCCTTGTCCAATTATTTCCCGCATTTACATTAATGCAAATTAGTGGATACTCTATAATTACCGATTTTATCATCTCCTTATAATAACACAAAGCAACTTTTAGTTCGCTTCCAATGTGTAAATTGCAAATAAAATAAGGTCAAATTACGTTATATTATACATACACACACACATTCATTTGCTTCTCTCGTTCTTCCCTCCTCATGTAACTCTGTATTTGTATGCATTTTGAGGAAACGTTATGAATAATCCAAAAAAATAACAACAATAACGTATGTACGAACCTTATCGCATTTACAACCGACCTAAGCATACATGTCCTACATTATTGCATTTAACAATATTTATCGTTTTCCACTCTTCTTCCGCTCATTCTACACGAGTCCGTTATATTTGTTTATTCCGTACATTCTTTAAAACATTATCCAAAGGAATCGTCAAAATCTAAATTATGAAACTTACAATTTTCGCAGCTCAAATGATCGACTAAAGCTTCCTTGTTTATAGAATATCTCATCTAATAACTTAGAAATAGGTCAGTAATTTGAACTTACGCAATCTCAATGTTGCGTTACAAAAATGTTTACTAAAAATAGCAACTGAAACATGCTGCAATTGCGCAATTTTCAAATTCAATTAAACCCGTTTACTTTTTGGAAAGAAAGCTTTGGAAATAAGAATTATCATTAATTGTAAAGTTGGCTTTTCCGTTAATGCACTTAAATCTATTTGAGCCGTGATATCTGTGTATACGAAATTCGCGACGAAGCGACAGAAGACAATTAAAAAAAAACAGCGAGCGCGTAATGAGTATATTTAATTAGTGAAAGTAAACACAGCGAATGTAAATATGGCGTGTTTAATTGGGTCCAATTGATATTGCGCTGAATGCAATCTGTACTTTATTTCCAATATTAACGAATGACATGTTGTTTTTCCATTACGCTCTCCAGTTAATTGAAATCGATTCCTCCCAGATTTCGCCGTTCGCCACACTTTAGTTAATTATAAATATATGTATATATATCTTCTTTACGAGAGATGAAAACTTTCAAACAGGATGAATACGCCCATCCTGTACAAAAAAAATGCTAATCGAATATACACTATTTACGTTGTTTAATGTAAATATTGATTAATTTGATAGAAAACAGTTATTAAACTTTAAATTGAGTTTTTGGAATGGAGAATTTCCTTTAATGAAATGAAATCTGTGCATATCACATTCACACTAAAGAAAGATACTTGCCCAACAGTTAGACTGAATGGACAAGATTTGCCCAAATCAACTAAAGTCAAATACTTAGGTATGCCACTCGACAGAAGGCTTACCTGGAAAGACCAGACTCAGGCCAAGAGGGAACAATTAGAAATAAAGGCTATTGGTTATTAGGACAAAAGTCGAAATTATCAGTGGAGAATAAACTATTAATATACAAGGTAATCTTGAAACCAGTATGGACATATGGTATCCAATTATGAGGTGTAGTCAACAAATCGAAGATACAAATTATCCAGAGATTTCAATCAAAATACCTAAGAAGTATCATCAGGTCACCGTGGTTCATCTCAAATAGGCAAATACATGAAGATCTCCATATAGATTTTGTTCAGAATACAATACCGATGTTTAGTAGCAGATACACAAATAGACTGGGATTACATAATAATGTTCTGGCTATTGACTTACTTAACAACAACAAAACAACAAATAAACTTAAGCATTATAAACCACTGGATTTCATTCATATATTTAAGTAACTAATTCAATGTTTATATTCACAATAATGGTAAAAATTCACCGGGATACTTTATCAGATCAATTGACTTATTGTTCAACTTGTAAATAAACTTACTGACACAAAAACAAAATGAGTTTCATAGATACATACAGTTTTTGAAGGCGATTTATTTTGTTCATAAAAAGTGCTGTTTAACTTACTTTTGTCTTCCAAGCAAACTAGAAGTAGTTAATGAAGTAGATGAAGATCCGGAATAATAAGTATAGTTTAAAATCATATTGGAGATACTAAATCAATTAAAAGATGGGTTGAAAAATATATTTTTTCAAAAATAACAAATAATTGTTATTCCAAGATAAACAGTTTCGAATTTCCGGTGCAACACGATTGTAATAGGAAACAGTATCATTAATTGTTACAACATATTGATTAGAATATAATTTACGATGATTATTTACTATTTGGAAGAAAGCTGTTTCCTCAAAATCGCTCAAAATACGATAATGATGTTTCTATGGAAAAGAAATCCGGTTTATATCGAGTAGTGGTGGAATTGTAAAGGAGCTTTCTAATACATTACACGATTGGATCGCAGCAATTGCTTGACGTAATCGTAATAGGTATTAATATTTTGCGAGACAAAGATTTTTAGAGAAAAGCGATAATTAGTGTAGAGACTGTGTGTAATTAAAAATATAAGTTCGTTCGTCTTTTTTTCTTCTCTTATATATATATATATATATGCATTATGCTGCAGACACAGAATCTTCAACTAAATCGATTATAATTATAATGAATATGCTTTGATTAATTAAACTTTGGATTATTAATAAGGAAATTACAAATGGGCAGCGTTAATTACAGAGAGAAGTATCGTCGTTTCGTTTATTCATAAGTACACGTGTGTGTGTGTGTGTGTGTGTGCGGAGAAAATAAAGTGGAGGATATCAAGAGCCATTAGCACCAAGAGTCATCAATTAATCATAAAACACTAGTCCCTGGTCCGCCTCCTTTATAAATGATGTGTAATTTAGAAAAGATTACATGCTTTATAAAGAATATACATTATTAAATCACCCACTAATCGTTCCAACGGCCGAATACAAAAAGTACACGACAATGTATAAGTCGGGTTGATGGGGAACGTCTTCAGCCCCGTCTTCGAAAGGTATTCCGTATGTATACCTACACTCCGCATTATGTTATATAGACTATACTACACTACACTACACTGAAAAGAAAAGAGGAAGAGAACGAACTCGTTAAGAGGAGCCCGTCAGCGTTCTTCCAGACAATGAAATATTAAACTAATTGTTTTAATAGAAACAAACGCATTCTCTTTATCACGCATCACCTCGACTCGTATCCAATTTCGAATCAACAGATTGTTTTGTTACTATTATTATTATTGTTATTGACGTGCGGAATCACGAAAAATTAACAAAGAGCAATTATTGTTTCGTTCGCACGAACCTCGCTAATTTTTGTTGTTGATATTAAACGTTAGAACATCGCCATTCTGACTCACAGAAATCATTCAAACACATTTGGGAAATTCACACAAAAAAAAGATTTCATTATTATTTTAACGTCGGTAATTATATTATTTTATAAATTTATCTAATGAGATAAAAAGTTGATTTTCGGAATTAAAATCAATTTCAAACCAATCTTAGAGTTAAATAAAAGTTAACTGATTTTTAATTATGTTGAATGATTACTGCGAATTTACTTATGAAGTTATAATCCTTAAAATATGAAAGAATGTGTTGCACGTGTTGCATCATATTAGATTGGAGGAATTTTCAGTCTTTATCTTTGTCATTGCTATTCAAGTGTAGTTTCTTCATTTTTTCCAATCAAGTTGATTCGTGGAATGAAAGTAACTGAAATGTGATTGAAGGTACAACAAACATTTAGTGAAACGTTCTGTAAATACTTTGCGGAAGATGCAAATGGCATAAACCTTTGAGGACTCCGAGTAATGAATAATGTATCGTCCGGCAATATAATATAATCTGTGGTGCGCTCTTTGATCTTACACAAATTGCAGTCCCAATTTTCCATTCATTGCTTGGTGAATACTAAGTAATTAGTCGTTGCATGAATGCGAAATTGAGACTCGGCGAAAGCAAACGTCCTGATGCATTTGGCAGAGTCGGTGTTGGGAATTAATATATAATATAAATAGCGTATTTACGGCACTCCGGCATTCCGAAATGTACATGAAATCAATTTGATCACCGTCATGTGCAACTGATTCGCACAGCGCTGCAATATTTATATAACCAATTATTGGCAGATATAAACTTTATTGCTGATGCAAGAAATAACATTTTAATAGACGCTCATAATGTTTTATTTAAATAGCACGATTGCTACGAATATCCTGCACATATATTATTGCACTTGCGAAGTTGCGTTTGTTGCTAACCGATGCAAGAGTAATAATACATTTATTTCGAACATTAATAATAGAAAACGACGTACGTGAGAAATTATGGCCATTACAATAATACTTTATCGACGATAACAGTATTTGCATAAACTGAATTTGCTGATAATTTTGTTTTCATAAATTCGAAAATAAATTACATGCACTTTATAAATGCCAATAACTGTAAATAATTGCACGATTCTTTTCTATAAATACCGAATACAACATTGTATTTGTTTATTGAATGCTAATAACTAAATTCATAATAATATTTAGCACAGAAAGACCTATGGTATATATTTTGCTTCATTTTTATTGTATTCAGTTTTTTATTTAGTAATTATTGTTGTAGTAAACATTATTATTATCTAAATAATTGCACGATTTTTTCAAAATTAATCATTTTATAAAATCTCTTTATATATGTTAATTAATTCCAAAATGTAAATGAAACTTTAATTAAGAAATTAATTACATAAAGTATGATATAACTTTAATATTACGAACGTACGTGTTAGGCAACACAACAAGTACATAACGTGACCGATTGGAAAGCTACAGCATCAATAATTTATCAGCTGTTTGTCAAAAAGATGTTTGTTTTTGTTCACAAGTTTCCTATACAAAGAAATTGTTAAATGTTCCATTTTGATAGCAACGACTGAGTATTCAAGTAGTTACTGAAGAGTGCAGAAAAATGGTAATTAATTGATTGTGTTTTCTGTGAATTTGTCTAATTAAGTACATTATTTTAGGCAACGAAACCAACCCCGCCTCCTTATTTAAGTAAAGACATGCTAATAATTTGGGAGACATGGAGTCTAAAGGATGAACGCAAAGTTGTTAGAGAATCTGCCGCAAAAGGAAACCACATAGGCTTGGCACTTACCTATCTGTCGCAGAGGAAATTGTTAGGCTACAATGAAACAAAAGAATGGTTCAACCAAGAGGTGAAGTAATTCCAATTTCAACGAAACCATGATCGTAATTAATGTTGCAGGTTCTGCAATGGGCCATGGAGCTGTTGCAAAACAGACAAGTTTTTCGTGCTTCGCACATTCTAAAAAACATCAACTTGGATCCTATGCAGGAAATCAGTAAGATATTTCAAGAGACTGTTCATGCCGACTTACGTGACTACTTGGGCAAACATCTGGAGAACGCTGGAAAGCTCGATGAGAAATTGAAAGAGTCGTGGCAACTTTTGTTGATTCTGGAAGAAAACTACAGTACTTTGTTTCAGTTGAAACAGGAAACTGAAACTATAAATATTCTATTTGTAAACAATAAAAGTTTGGATTGGAAACACGAAATAGTTGCTGAATTATTTTTGAAGAATCAGGGTAAGTGTATTCAAGTTCTATTTGAAGTTTTAAAATCAATCATTTTATAGATGTTAAACTTCAACCGTTGTTGAATACGAAATTTTTATGGGAGAATGCATTACATTCAGATAATTACGCTTTCTTGTGCAAATGGATAGACGTTATATTTTCGGAAAATATTGATGATAGTGAACTGTGCGCTTGTCTCAAGAAATTAACGATTACTGCGGAGTTAATTGACGAGTTTTTTATGAACACAAATATTAACCAGGAGACCAAAAGTAGAGTTTGTAACAAGTTGGCGCAATACGGAATGTTTTGTCCCGAAGAACAGTTGGATGGCGCAAAATTGATTTCTCGTTTAACGGACATTCGAAGTTTACACTTGCTGCGAACAATTCTCAATAATAAATATTCCAATACAAGTTACTCTAATTTCCTGAAACTAGTTTACGACTACTGCGAAAGCAAAGAACTCTACGGTGTACTAGATATTTGCACGAAAGACATGACTGTTTCCTCAGGAAATAGAGAAATACAATTAATCAAATTATCGAGAATTTTAAGTGAACATCCGAACGACAAAGAAGCTCTAACAAATAATCTGATATTTAATATAAACTACTTGCAAGAAGGCTCGACGTTAGAGTCGTTGATACTGCTTTTTGTTTTGATGTTAACCGAAACTAATCTATCCTTGAGCATGTGGGACGGCAATACAGGCATTAATTTCGATAAGCTGCCTGTACTGAAAATCGTCTTAAATAAATTCATGAATAACAATGTTTCGAAACGAATAACCATGTACGACCTGGCCGAACGACATTTGATGTTAGATACGAAAACGCTGTTTCAATTCCAATTCGACAATCAGTACGAGTTGCCTTACTTCAATCAGTCGGCATTAGTGAATATGTATGGCTACAAAAAGTCCGTGGATTGCAAGTTTTACCTGTTGCATTGCAGACCGAGCGTTTGCAAAGATAGACTCGAGTTTCACAAGCTGCACAAGTTTGCTGTGCGACATTTTAACAACAAACAAATTGTGAGTTCTTGCATAGCGTATTTGGAAATGCTCGGTGAGGATTCTGAATTTCTGAGGCACGAGATGTTTGCAGCAAACGTTTTGTGCAACAATGGAATTAGTGAAGATAAGGTTGTTGAAATGTTTCTGTTTGGATACAAGCGCCAAATACTGGAGACCTACGAGAACATACTTTGCGGTGATATGAAATTCTCGACTAGCAGCGACATTATTGATATTATACATAAGCAGGACATCTTGATTAAATTCGCCAAACTCAACAAGCTGAAAATGCCGGAGGTGTTGTTAACGCGGATAGCAAATCAAAATTTGTGGTTGCCGTTTTTAATAATCATCCAAAAATATAATTACGCACCGGAACAAGTGGCCAGATTAGTTCAGAACTTCACTAGTGCCAATATGATAGAGCACTTGAGCCACTGCTTGATGCACGACATTCATTGGGAAAACAAGAGCTCACTGATGAAGGATCGCGATTCCCGGAAATACTACCTTTCCAAGATCGGAGTGAGGAAGAACGTGGACAACGAAATGGCCTCCAGTATCACATCGCAATCCAGTTACAGCAGTACTTGCAGTAGCATCGGGACATCAGAGTTCCTCGAGTCCGAAAACTTGGATGCCAAATGTGATTTATTGCAGGTGCTGATCAAATGCCATAACAGCAATGATCCGCCTAAAGCATTGCTTCAGGCATGTGAATACTACAAGTACCCGTTATTTGCAGTACTTGCTACCAGTTATGAGGTGATTATGATATATTTTTCAAATATTTGTTAATTTTTCTTTAATTTCTCAGCCTGATTCTGTGATCACCAATTGGCTGGTTTGGCTTTCAGTAAGTTGCAATATGTCGAATAAAACGAATTTTGAAAACACTGCGCTGATGGGCAATAGCGTTTCCGACTTTATTCAAGACATCTTATGCGATGGTTACCATCGCACTCTCCTGAAAAGTTTCCAGATCTTCCTACCGGTAAGAGAAAATTTTGCAATTTGAATATGTTGAAACTTTGAAATTGCAGAATAATCCGTTGAAGATATACATGAGCTTTATATGTGACTGTATCAACTTCGAGTCTGTGGATACGAAGAATTTGGAAGAATATTTCAAACTGTTAAAATTCAAGCGAAGCAGCAGCATATGCGGCCAAATCGACCATGAAATGATGTATTTGCAGTCCAAGGATTGGATTGAGATCACGTCGATGGCATTGACTGCCGCTACCCTGCAAACGAGCTTTTTGAGCTACTATCGTCGCATACAGTTCATGGAAATATTGGCCCAACTTAAGTTGGAGAATCACTTCAGAAGTTTCGTACCCAATTTTGAAAATCTACTAAAAATATTTGGATGCCTGAGTAAAAGTAAAACTGTTACTGATTTTGATTTCATACGCGCATTTCGTTCGGAGAGCGATTATAAAGCAGAGATATTCAGGCTTGTCGACACGCTTTCTTTGCAGAAATTATTTGACGATGCCTTGGAAATAGCATTGATAGAAAACATTTCCAGTGACTCGATTTTGGTTAGGAAGTGGGAGAACAACGTGAAGAATTCGCTTGTGGAATGCGACGAAGAATTTGAAAAGTTTAAAATCTCGCCGGAAAGCGCCGTGTCGTTTTTCGAGCAATATAAAGGAGATTACGAAATACTTAAGCTGGCATACAAGTGGGCCTACCGACATAATTTGCAAAATCTTTCTGATATTGAGAAGGATTACTGGCTAAGCTATTTGAGCTGCGAGAACTGCGAAATCTATTACTTAAAAAACTATTCGTTGGCTTTTGAAGAGATAAGTCCCGTAATGAAAACTTGCGAATTGAATCCTGACGAGCAAAATAAACTGAGCGAAGCTATTGACAAACTCTTGGAGGTCGGCGAAGTTCATCAAGCGTTTCAAGTTGGGAGATTGTTTAATTACTTTAATAACAATCTAGAGATTTTGAAGGTGTGCTTGGATTTGGCAGAAGGAAACACGCTGCCATTCCAGTTAACAGCCAAAGAAAGATTGCTAATGAAAAAGGTTGGATGCACGCGCAGCTACAGCCACAGAAGACGACCCTATCTGACGTCTATAGTGTCTAGTTGTAGTTCTCAGTTCTCGAGAAGTCCTGGTATGAACACAGTCGACTTCGAGCCGAACAATCTGGATTCCGTGTCGCAGTTGATCGAGAATTTGATTGAAAACTTGAAGAGCGGTTTGGAAGTGGGCCAAAAGATTTTAATGACTTACAGAATTAGCGTTAACGTCGAGAAGAGTTATCGAAATATTTTAGAACTCACCAATCCAATGAATTTACTTCTGGAAGTTGTTAATGGCGAATGCGTTAACAAATTGGAAGTCATCCAAGACTTCAGTATGCTATACAAATGGAACAGACAACAAGTAATGAGGGTAATTCATTTTAGCGCGTTCATTATTCGACTATTTTCAGATCGCAGACTTCCTATGCGAGCAGATCATACTAACGAGTCAGAGATACTCGTACAACGACGATGAAATGAATGCATTGTGGGGAATCAACTTGGACAATGACATCCATGTGCTGCTGCAACTCCTTCCAGACACTTGTACTCTATTAGGGAATAAGCTCTACTATTACGCAAATGCTTTACTGAAGGTGCAATGCGAGAATCCTCAATTGAAAGAGATTTGTCATGTTATCGAATTACTGATAAGAGCACATGATTGTTACACAGCCGATTGCAACATGGAAGGGATTTCTATAATTCTCAAGAAATGCCAAACAATGTTCAACATACTTCTCTCGATGAACCACTGGAATTTCATAATTAGACTATTAACCGGTACATTTTACTTAAATATTTGCGTATTTAAATAAGACTTGTTTGTAATTTTAGGTATTGCAAGATACCCGGAAATGAATTACGTTTTCCATATATTACGAGAGAACGGGCAGTTTGAAAATCTGCTGCGCAAAGGTAAATCGAAAAGAGATAATGGTTTGAAGGTGGCCTTACTCGAATATCTGAAGAGGTTTTGCCCGGACAACCGTGATCTGTATAACATGGTGGCATTGCACTTTTCGCTGTACTCAGAAGTCGCACAGCTTTGGGAAGTCGAAAGCGAAAACATCTTGAGGAATCTTGTAGCCATCTCCAAGTTGGAAATGCAAAACAGGAAGACCGATCCGGATTCTTGTTTGCTGGTCGAATTGACCAACACCGAAGGAACTAAAATTTGTTTGACAAAGGTAGATTAGATGGAATAGTCACGGTTAATCGTTAAATCAATTTGATTTTCAGGCAATGGAGAATTACAGCCATGCGTCTGAGTTTCACATGCAAGGAGAAAAACTAGCAAGAGCAATGAACGCCGCTCGACAAGCTGAACTAATTGCATTGCAATTTTCAATGTTGAAGAATATTCCGAACAACGGAGTGACCATTTGCTTGATCAACCTGAATACCGATCAAATATCTTCAGTTCTTCTAAAAACCTTAAGGTGTGTTGAAGTTTATCCCCCATAGCTCATTGTATTTATGTACACTGTTTCAGTTTTCCTCAAGCCTTGATATTGTCCGAGGCATACAACTATCAAGTGGATTGGGCTCATGTATTGTTTAAACAATTTATCATTAGAAACCAGTCCAACTATCTGGTAAATTTTGTAAATGTCTTCAATGTAACAGAAGAATTGGCTTACGATGTATCTCGAAAATTCTTGAGCAGCAATCTGAACGATGAAACAGCTCTCAATAATATGAAGATCATCTTGAAACTACTAACATCGGTGCATGCCAAATATAGGATTGCCAGTGAATTGGGATTCACTGATCTAGTCGAAGAGTTGTTGAATGGCAACCAATTGATCTACCTTAGAGATACTGTTTGGAAGAGAGGATACAATGTATGAAAATGTGATACAAATATCATTCTATAATTTTACCTTTATGTTTGTTACTTCCTATATTTATATTTTATTGAATTATTGTTTATATACCTTAATGTAATCATATATTTTTTTTGTTTAATTACGGCCCTATTCTGATACCCTAACAGCCCACTAATTGTTTTGGTGACCGGTCTATACAAATCCCAAGTCAACTTTCATAATAATATCAATTAGTGCTAATATATCAATCTAGAATTAGAAAGAACAATTCGGTTGACCGTTAGATTGTATAAATGGTTGCCTACGCGAAGCATCATATAAAACCGTTAAATTTTCAAAAGGTTTAAAATTCGTATCTTTTCTATTACCACCATTACCACTTCATCTCATCTTTTAACCTATGCCCCTATAACTTAATCCTGAGCAGTTAAATCTGCTTAAGAAATTCAAATAAGAACAGTAGCAGAAGCTTAAAGAAGTTTGGTCCTGGAACAGAAATTTTGAAACATCAAAAATTAACCTACAATTCGTAAAATGGGTATTTAAAATGATTAATTAGTTGTTGAACAAACATTTTCAGGTTTTCTTTTCAGATAATGATGATAAAATTATTGAACTTGCCAGTCTAAGAAAATCAAGTTCTTTCAAGAGGAGGCTGTTGGATTTGGCACAAAAAGAAATTAACATTTTGGTAAGTCGTTGCAATTGCAATAATGTAATACTAAAACAAGTCTTGTTTTAGGAAAATATAGAGTACAAAGTATCCAAACGGAACAATGTAAAGGAAATAGAGAATCTAATAAATAGATGCAACAGAATATCAAAACCAGAGTCAATAGTATGTGATATTTCATGAGTAATTCAAAGAAAATGTTTTCACTACTTTTTCCAGAGTGATGACAGACTGTCTGCGGTAAAGGAGGAAATAAGAAAGAAATTGATAATGGACAAACTAAAGAATTCCGAAGATCATCAGTTTTTACTTAACGTCTTGTGTAATACTCGATAGATCTGTTCCAGGGCAGTTAATCTGGGCATTATATTCTAAAACAGAATCATGTATTATATGTATAATTAAAGTAATGTTGCGATACGTACAGTGAACAAAGGAAATAACTTGACTCCACTATTATTTATCGATAAGGTCAATACGTAAAGGATGCGTTGCTGAAAATTGAAATACACTTATTTATTATGTGTTTTACGAGTAGTTAGGAAATATTCAAACCATTGATATTACTTCATTAATAAAAATCCCATTGATTGATTCCCATGGGATGAATGTGCTTTGATTACTTAATAAAGACTTTGTTTGGATCTGAAGACCAACATTTTTTAGTACCAAAATACTTTCTAAAAGGAATTTTTAATTAATACATTGAAAAATGTTATCGATTGCTTTACCTTCGCTAAGTCCACTTGTGATGTTATAGGTTAAAAAAAAGATTATGATTATTGGTAATGCACTTAAAGCTATCGAAATTTTGATTGCAAAGAGAAACGCAATAATATTAATAGTTATTAATGATATTTTTAGTTTCATGTTCCGACTCCATTTGTTGATCAATTTGATTTCGATTCCTTCTTGGAACTGATTAACTTCCAGATTGACAAATCTACCATTGGTGCACTCCACATAAGTTGTAGCTTTCATTATTGTGAACAATAATGAATAATTATGATGAATTAAATGAGCAGCTTATTTTGCTCAACACATAATAAAAATGAAGTTTGCCGCATTTCCTTAATTGAATTTGAACAACTTCATTCAAGTTTACGTTTGTATCTATGAGTCATTCGATTAGCGTTATCTTTTATTAGGAGTAAAATTTGTTGCATAATAATATCAGTAATAGATAAGATGATGTGTGCATATGAATTGAGGCGCTCCTACTTTGCAATGGTATATTTCTGAAATTTTGAAGTTGGGCATGACAAACGAAGTCACCGCTACACTTTCCAAGATTCCCGTTGATCAGGCAGTAGTCGCCCTTTCGAAAATGCTTGAAACCAAGCTTCTTGCACTTCTTTCCCACGCAGAATGTCTGCAGAACGTCTTCGTTGAGTTTCGAAAAGTTGGGATTTTTGAATATTGAACCGAAAACAGTTGCGTTCTTTTTCAGAACCAGTTGCGTCGCCTCTATTGCAGATACGCATTTGCCGTTCACGTTACAGCATGTGTAACACAACGACTTTTTGTTGTTCTTCTCGCAAGTGCACTCTGTAAGATGTATTCTGGCGCATTCGTTGCTGACGCATTTGTTGTTCAAACAGGCGCCATCAATGGCGCAACTCTTTTTCTTCGGAGTGCACTTGCTCTGGAAGTTTTCGCAACTCTGAAACGTACATGTGAAACCTGAATGGAAATTTTATTCTGTCGTGTTATAATACCAGGCCTAGATGGGAGATATCCCTAATATTGCAGGATAAGGAGCAGCAGAGACCTTGGGAAGGATGGCATTTGAAGCCACCGTCTCTGTTTACCAAACACCCATTGTATACATTGAAAGTGCAACATTTATCAGTAAGCAAGCAGTTGTACATCGATCCGCAGTCGCACTCTTCCTTCCCTTCGACTATTCCTAAATTCAGGTATATTTATTTATAAAAGTGATAGTTTACTGGGCAATAACATATACCGTTGCCACAATAGTGTTCTTTTGAGTTTTCGAAACAGTATCGATTACTTTTTAATACGCTGAGCATGTTGTCTCTGGATCGTTTCGAAAATGTGAAGCTCGTCGGCTTCAACACACCCGTGGATTTCGCAGACATTAAGTAATATTCCTGCTTGGTGTCGTGTAAACTACCGAAACTATGACCGAGCTCGTGAGCCAATGCAATATCGTTCAAATCTTGCCTGACTATTCTGCGATTTCCGTGAAAGTACGTGATTACAAGCGCGTTGTAGTACCTGGAGCAGATGCCGCCCCCGTAGAAATTGTAAGGTAGTGCGGCGTAACTGACACCGACAACATTGTTCTTGAATGATTGAGCTGTGAAGGCGATTCCCAGGCAGACGTCTTTCAAGTCCGGGTGCAAAGCAAAACTCTCCAGGTAAATGTTGCTGTTGATCATTTGTTCCCTGTATTTCGGCACACTTTTGCTGCTATTCGACGAGATGCGCTTGATCCTGAAGCCGATGTTATCTGGGAAGCCATCACTATTGAAATCAGTGCTTCTGAATATAGAGTTAACTCTCTTCACCGAAGAAACCGTGAGGCTAATGCAATATTTGATATCCGAATTGCAGATCTTCCTGGTGAACGATTCGTCCATGAATATGTGCAAAGTGCATATATTCCTAAAGCAATTAGTTAATATCCATTCATGATTCTAACTTATAACTAAATACCCTTTGGAAATCACCTTTTTCCTTTTGCGTATGAAATCGTAAAACGAGCCTATCCTAACAAATCTGCGCTCGTAAATCAGCGATTGACCATCATCAGCTGCGCTCAGCTCTGGGAATTTGTTCATCTTTTCAATGTGATATAGACTGTTTTCTAAGTAGACGATTCCGTAGAACGTGTCCGCATCCAGGAAACCGTCCACAAAACTGCTGTTTAGGTGGTCTTCGACGTATCCTTCGACAAATTTGAACGCGAGTCGACTAGTCGAGATTCCAGCATCGTAAATCTCTGTACCGGAGTTCATAAAGTTCCCGAGCCAATCGTAAATCCGCAAGCAGAGCATAAGCTTTTTACTATTCAAAGTTAATTCCAAATACTTATAACCAAGCGCGTCATTTTTGGAAATACCTGCTTTGTTTTTACTTAAATTTGTGGATGCGATGAAATATTTGTTTAAAGCTAGTTCCTTTGGGTCGAGGATCATGCACAGAACAAACGTGATTGGCCAAAGAGTTACCAAAATTCGTATGAAATCCATTAAATAAAAAAATAGCAATTTTGACAAAGTGAATAATATATATTAATGTCAGAATATTGATAATTAATCAACTACATTTGTCCAAGATTTATGCTTAGTTTATATAAAGTGATTAGAAAATTAATAATATAATAGGTAGTTTGTTGAACATGTTTTTACGGTACGTGTAATCCGTTTATGACCTGTTAAATTTGCAAATGAAATATTGAGTTTAAAATTTCAATTTTATCAGTTTGACCAACCATAGTTGCATTAATAAACGATGATCATAATTTGGTTTAAAGTTTCTCTTAATATTGTTAATTAATAAGCAAGAAGCAATGCTGTGCGAGCTGTGCAAAACGGTTGAATTTGTGTGTTTGGAAGCTGCGGTAGTCCATCGGCCACAGAGCGACTTTTTGAATTTGGCGCCACTGTGCGCGTTGTCCTTGCGTTTGCCCTTGTGAACCCCTTTTAGCGTTGTTGTGAATTCAATATGGCGATAATTAGTGTTGTGTCCGCCAACAAAAATATATCGATGTATCGTTAACAACAACGAGTAATTAAGCGAGGGAATACACGGATCTCCGCATATCGGTTCTGCGTTGCGTGCAAGCAAGGAAAGGATGTTGGGCTGAAGCAACGTACAAGATTCGCGGTGGTAAATAACAGCGTGTTTGGACTAAAATTCGTTTCGGGCAACATTCGAGGAGGCAAAATCGGGAATTTCGTGTGAGATTATCCAGCCGAATAAACATTGTGATATACAGGTTTGTTGATATTTTAGTTGTGCTCGGCTGCTCAGCTTCGGCACCGATATTTAGGTTATTTTTCGTCAACATTTAATTGACGTTTGTTTATGCTTACTCAAGCCAAACATTTGTCATTTACGTTCCGTTTTTTTTTTTCCTTCACTCTCTTGACGTTTTTTTTTTCTCTGTAAATCGTTTCCCTTCGTGCGTCAATTTCCACCGTGCATTTGCTGGACTCTCACTCTTGCTTTTTAATTGCCGAACCGCCACGGTTCAATTTAATCGCCTTGTTTAAAACCCCCCCAGAAAACTACATCCTGAGTGTCTGAGCAAATTAGTTAAGGCCAGTGGACGTATTTTTTTTTTGTTATAACAATTTATGTAAATATCAGGTCCCATGAATAACCTAGAAATCCGCTTTTGGTCACAACACTTCAGGCTTAATTCAGCATAAGTTATTATATATATATGTTGCTGCCATCTTAAACATGACCATTTGAATCATGATTACCGCAGTTCCCAAATCTAAACAGCACTTCGATTTCCTTAACCTTACATATTCTGATAATTATGATGCTTGCTCTTTCATGTGTGTAATAGCATATTAACTAGCTCTGACTCACATTACACAGCATAATACTGTTGCACTGTTATATCATTCATTTTGGTATTTTACCAATGTTTCATTCATATTTATATCTACATTCATTCTGATTGTGATGTATTGGTTATTATGAGTAGTAATATTTGAATGTCAACAATGTTTGGATGTAAAAGAAACTACTAGACAATTAATTTCTTAGTTATTAATTTTTCCTGATTTTTTTTTTGTTGTTATTTATATGTATTTTTGTTTTGATTTGTTTCTTGTAGACGGAATGTGGGACACATTAAATCGTAAAATATTATAATAATAAAGAAAACATGACAGATACAAGAAGGAGAGTTAAGCTGTATGCTTTGAATGCAGACAGACAATGGGACGATAGAGGCACGGGGCACGTGTCCTCCGCATACGTGGATCGACTGAAAGGAATATCGTTGCTAGTGCGCGCTGAGAGCGATGGATCTTTGCTGCTGGAGTCGAAGATTCAGCCAGACACAGCTTACCAGAAGCAACAGGACACGCTCATAGTGTGGTCGGAGGGTGATAATTTCGATTTGGCATTGAGCTTTCAAGAGAAAGCAGGTTGTGACGAGATTTGGGAGAAGATCTGCCAAGTGCAAGGAAAGGATCCTTCCGTTGAAATCACGCAGGACATAGTCGAGGAGTCTGAAGATGAGCGATTCGATGATATGTCGGACTCGGCGCCTCCGATTGAGCTGCCCAGTTGTGAATTAAGTAGGCTAGAAGATATAAGTGAATTGATCAGTAATTGTTTGAGCTCACCGATGAGGAAGGAGAAGTTGGCGGCAGCTATAGAAAGCGAAGGCTACATCCGAAAGTTGCTGAATTTGTTTCACATGTGCGAGGATCTGGAGAATTACGACGGACTCCATCATCTTTACGACATTTTCAAAAATATCTTCCTGTTAAACAAGAATGCCTTGTTCGAAGTGATGTTCAGCGATGACGTTATTTTTGACGTCGTTGGTTGCTTAGAATACGATCCGTCTTGTATAACGCGGAAGAAACATAGGGAATATCTGAAGCAGCAGGCGAAGTTCCGAGAAGCAATTCCGATACGGAACACCGAGCTGCTGTCCAAAATACATCAGACGTTTCGCGTCCAGTATATCCAGGATGTTGTCCTGCCAACCCCATCCGTATTCGAGGACAACATGCTTGGTACACTAAACAGTTTCATCTTTTTTAATAAAGTGGAAATCGTGTCGTTAGTGCAAGAGGATGAAAAGTTTCTGACGGAGTTGTTTGCAATGCTAACGGACGTTAACACACTAGATTCTAAACGAAGAGATTTGGTGTTGTTCCTCAAAGAGTTCTGCAACTACTCTCAGAATCTCCAGCCACAGGCGAAGGAAACGTTCTATAAGACACTAACGAATCTAGGGATTCTCGCCGCATTGGAAATAACGCTCGCCATGGACGATCAGAAGACCAAGACTGCTTCCATTGATATTCTTACATATATTGTTGAATATTCTCCATCGTTCGTCAGGGAGTACACACTCCAACAATCCAATAACACTCATGAGGTAAATATAATAATATAATCATTCAATTTACATTAATTACAAACTATTTTTAACAAAAAAAAACTAACTTCAATTCATTAATTTTGAATGCTGATGGCATTTTCTTAAAAATGTTTATTTCATATAATACATTGATCATGTTTTCTTACAGGACCAAATTTTACTTAACATAGTCATAGAGCAAATGATTTGTGATACCGATCCAGAGTTGGGCGGTGCTGTTCAATTGATGGGCGTGTTGAGAATTCTTCTAGACCCTGAAAATATGTTAGCACAAGTGAACAAATCGGAAAAAACGGACTTCCTGAATTTCTTCTACAAACACAGTGTACAAATTCTTATAGGTGAGATATCATTTTTAGTTTAACAATCAAGTCTGAATAGTCATTTATTTATGAAGCGATTTTCGTGTGCTTTATGCGTTATACAAAATTTTGACTATTTAAAAGAAATCGCGTTTGTAGAATAATGCTTGTCAAGTGAAAATAGATTTTCTCTGTTCAGCACCACTACTGGAGAACACAGCCCACGGAGAGCCACAGAAGGAGGATTACCAGACGGTGCAATTACTCGGATTGATTTTGGAGCTGTTGTCGTTCTGCGTGGAGCACCATACGTACCATATTAAGAATTGCATTTTGAATAAGGACCTTTTGCGAAGAATTCTGGTTCTGATGAAATCAACGCACAAATTCCTCGTCCTTTGCGCGCTTCGTTTCATGCGCAAACTGATCGCTCTTAAGGACGAATTTTATAATAGATATATTATTAAGGGAAACCTGTTTGCGCCCGTAGTCGACGCGTTCGTGAGAAATAATGGCAGGTACAATCTCTTGGATTCCGCAATCATCGAAATGTTTGAGTTTATCAAACTGGAGGATATTAAAACGCTCTGCTCTCACGTGGTGGAGAACTACGGGAAAAGCTTGGACGACATCGGATACGTGCAAACATTCAAAACTCTGAAGTCCCGGTACGACCAACATCAGGACAAGCTCAAGGACCGCGACAGAAATACCCTTGAAAGGTTTGCTATAGCCACTCGGCTGCGGATTCTAAGGTCATTAATTTAGTATTTGTTTCAGTGTGCCTTCAATCTTGCGGAACAGCAGGTACAGACGAGACCAGCGGCAGCTTGACGAGGAGGAGGAGATGTGGTTTAACGAGGAGGATGATTTTGATGATAATGAAACGCTGGTCACATCAAATACAAGCGATATACTGTCAAAGAAGTTGGACACTGACTTGGATAGTATAGGGAAGATAATTGAAAAGAATACGGACACGAACGGACCGAAGATAAACAATAATTCGTCGCAAAAGGCCACTGTTTTAAATAACAATGCTAATAGTGGTGCAGCATTAGCACTACCGACAACAAACACGGAAACGAAATCTGCCTTATTCAAGAGAGTGAGTTTTCTAGATTTCCCAGCGTTGATGTCCGGATTCTATTGTGATATTTATTTGTTTTAGAGCCTTGTTGATTATGAGGGCGGTGATTCGGATGAAGAAGAAGAAGAGAGTGGCGAGGTGACAAAGCGGGCGCGTTTATCATAGTATCTAATACTGATGCCGACACAGGTAAGTTCACTACAAACTCAAGTGTCGCGGACCTCAGAGTGATCTCATAGTGCGATATGAACGGTCAATTATATAAGACAGTGCTGCTATGCCACACAGTACAGTTCACTAAAGGATTTGTGATACATGCATATATATATATAACAACAAATAAACTGGAAAAGAAATTAAAGCTACCGGAGAGCATCCACACAACATCGAGACGTTCAATTAGAATTTAAGTTGTTGTGTACAGGTTTATTAACTGACTGTTTGATTATAGCACGCAAAAATTGTCAACAAAAAAAAAAACAAACAAACAAAAAAGAATTATGTAAATTTATTTGCAGTATAAATATGAGAAAAAAAAAGGTATCATCTAATATTTATTACTTCCTTTGTAAATGACGTTTTATTTCAATTATCCTAATGATCATTTTAAATTTGCTGCAATTTTTACAATCATTGTTGAATTTGTTTTTTCTTCCAAAATATATGCCTATGACGGAAAGAAATGCATATGAATAATTTTCCATTGGAGAAGAAAAAGAAGATAATCAATTAGTGAGTGAGATTATTATGTTATTGATTTCTTAAATGTATGTTAAAAATATTTAGTCCAAGGGAAAATTATTTTTACGAATTTATAAACAAAACAAATGGATGAATCGTTTGTAAAGGCTTTTTTTTTGTAAAGAAAAGGAATACACATTTTACTAATTTCATAATTTTATTGGAGAACTTATGTGAATTTACTTATAGGCTAAGTAATTAGTTAGAGTATAGAAGATAGTATCTTATATCTTATAAAAGTGCGTGTAGTGTCAATGAATTAAGAAAAAGTGCTTAGATTGTGGATAAAACGTAAAGTACTTCGTACTGTTAATTGGTTGATTGATATACTTTGAGTGATCAAAATCATGCAACTATTCTTTTGTTTATGGAAAAAGAGAAAACATAAGTTAAAATTATTTATTATTACGTTAACAGTATGAAGTAACAAACCAATGGAAAAAAAATAGACTAAACAATTTCATTCTTACCTTTTTATTTTGTATTAAATGTGATGAATAAATTGTGTTATATAACTATTTTTAAGTTCCACTCCTGAATAAAAACAGAAAATTTACAAAGCATTCATTTCGATTTTGTTTAGTTTCTTTCATTCACAGTATTTGATATCAAACTAAGGAAATTTGTTGTAGGGAATGCGAGAAAGTTATAAAAAAAAAAATCATAAGGTCTATAAAAGAAATTTGTAAATATATTATTATGTTTAATTTATTTATGTATTCGATGTGTTTCTCGTCGGATGCACGACTAAATGGAATAGATTTTTTGATAATGGTAAAATTTATACAGATGGTAATATTATGCTATTATTTGACATTACCTTCCCCTCACTAAATCACAATATATACTACTACCACCACCCCCCGATTTTGTTTTGTAATCCGCAATTTGTGCAATTGTATATTTTTTACTCGAAATGCATTATTTATTACATTGAAAACAAGAATGAGACGACGATGAACGACAAAAGAAAAGAAATGATGTAACAAACAAATATGGACAGCCTAGTTATATTTTTTATACAAGTCACCGTGTTTTTTAAAAAAAAGATCGTGCGAGGAGAATGTATGGAA
>JAFMTC010001006.1:135126-149130 GCA_018845635.1 Nicrophorus orbicollis
ACAGCCTCTGAATTGATGCAAGATCGAACACACATATTTACCTTCAAGAGGGTGCACCTGTTTTATACAGAAAATTTAGCTGTTCGCATTTTGACAGCTATGCAGATATTCATGTAACAACAAAATACAGTGTTATTTGAAAATCTGTTTAGTTTTTCCTTCAAATTTTCTGATATGAAAAGTACTCGTGATACAAGTACCATTGTTTAAAAGTATATAAATTTTATGCAACCAAATATACACCTACACCTTCTTAGAAATAAGTTTGTCTTTAATTTGAATATTAAATTATCCGAAAACCTTTAGGAATTAAATCAAAAGTTGAGACCAGTGGGAGGTTACATAGTTTTTGCTTGGAGTGTCACTTTATTACAAAGAATTGTTCAAATACATTATTTGGATTAAGGGATAAACACATAGAAACGTCTGTTTTTGAATTAAAATGTATTTGATTTTAATAGACAATTTACGTTTACATATGATATAACACATAATATATACAATTTTATTATATAATATATAGTACACAAGATGTGCACAGTAAAAATGGAACAAAAAAACGCGTTTAACATATATATTTGAATGATTTAAACTTCTCATGAAGGCCACATCGCAACTCGAAACGTAACAATTTTCAATTAATTTATTGTCAATGATGAATAAATTGATTTTTCTTGGTAGTTAACTGTAATTTTGTAAGAAACTGAAATGAAAAACAGTTATAGTATAACTAGATGCCTTTACTTCTTCACTCTTAAACGACGTTACACATTAACATATATATTTATATCCGTTACAGTTTAAAAATGTCTATACTGTTTTGTTATTTTAATGAATCAATTAATTAATTTATTTATTTATATATATATTATTTATTTATAATTCTTAGATAACAGTAATATCGGTTATACTTGAGCAAAATTATTTACATATGTACACGTCACGTCATTTGCACGTACTGCAAAACATTTCCAAGTCATTGGACGGATCCAATTACTTACAACTAAATTACTCGAAATTAAATCCATATGGCAGTTACTTAAATAATAAACATTTACATATCTTTTAAATATATATATAGTTTGTATATATGTATATATAAATTAATATCACACATCTAACTTATATTTGAATATAATTTGTTTCATTCAACATGAAGCTAATTGATCTTTAAATATTTATTTACGAATTTCATACAAGTAAACATACTTTAATTCAAAACAGAACGGAAAACAAATCTCTCTTTCTCTCTCTCTCATTCATTATATATATATATTTTTATGTTATACATCATTGATTTCACAGCTATAAAAAACTTTTATACAATATTTTTCTCCTCTCACCAACAAATTCGGATTGTTAATAATGAATGATTGAATGGAATGGGGAAAAAGTTTGGGGGCCGAAAGGTCCTTTAAGAAAGTTCGTCGTGACTCTAATACATCCAAACATACAGTTAATTCGGAATGTGCTCACAAAACACTTAAACATTCTCCAGAGTTCTCTCTTTCTATATATATATTTAATATGTAGGTACTTTTAATTTCTTGTCTCCGTTTTATTTCTATTTCGCGTTTCTTTCCGTCTCTTCTACTTCATCTCTCTTCTCAAATTCCGATTGAGGATTTAATGAAACTCCACTTGACTTGGTCAGAACCTTGTGGCCGTAACGACGCGCGGAAGCGTTGAGGTTATTGTTGGAGCCCTGGTGGATACATCCAGCAGCGGCTGAAGGACCTGGAATGTGAGAAACAAATGACAATTTACATCAATAGGACAATATTTCAATGGTATGTTTTGAAATCTGCGACGTGTTGTACAAATGTTGACAAAATGCGCTATAGAATATTTCGATGAAGGTAAGATGTCGTGTGCGAAGAGGAAACTTACGCTCGTGTCTCTAGGAGTTATCAATTGTGTCTCGGCGTTCATTGTGTCGTGATGCAAATGGGAATCATCTCTGATCTGGCGGGGCATGTAAGTGGGAAGATGCTGCATTCCCTGAAAAGTGGAGGGATGAGGTGGACTGAGTGGTTGCATGCAGGTCGGAATCCTTTTGTTTATATCGATCTGAGCATAGACGGTGGGCTCCTGCCTTCTTATTACGGACATCGGAATGGCCTGCTGGTTGTAGATGACGTGCGGCATTTGCTGGTTGCCGATGGATAGCTCCGCGTACGTTATTTCGTCGTTCTGAAAGCATCATCAAAAAAAAGGCACTCGTTACACGTGAATGTGAATGAAATTTATCGTTCCGCGCTTACTGTCTTGTAATCGTATGGGATGTTCCTCAGTTTGGGGCTCTGCATCCGGCTGTACGTGCGTAACGAGGCGTTGTTGAGGCGCTCGAAGGCTCGTTCCTCATCCTGATAGTCCTCCTCCATGTTATTTTGCGGTATTATATCAGGGTTTTTCTCCTCCAGACTATCAACGCTGTCATTAAGATCTTTGTTCAAGGGCTCCGTGCTGGCTTTGTCGCCGCCTCCGGCCACACACCTCCTCCCCGACGAGGAAAGCCCGCCGTCATCGTAGTCCTTATCGTCGTTTTCGCCGCCGCCGCGTAATCGTATCACCACCACTATTATGATGGCAACTAATATTAATGCGGCAACTACTCCGATTAGCGCACCCAATATTGGCGTAATGTGGAGGAAGACGGGCGTACCGGCTGCAAGCGAACGAAAACAAAGTGAAATTAAGCATAACCGGTGATACTTTGATGATCAAGAGATCGAGACCGAAGAGAGAAAGACCAAACCACCGTATGTGTATGTATGATGCATGCAAGCGGGATTCTTACCGCCTGTGCGGGTCGCTGCCGAAGGGGCGTAAATAATGGATGCATCACTCATGACGGACTTTGCCGTCAACGTCCTAACAAAAAGGAGCAGGGTATCGTGATCGCGAGGAAGCGTCGTGATAGTAATAGCTTCCGGAGTGTGAGAGGTCGCCGTGCCCAGGAGCAGCCTAGTGTTGGCATCGTACACTTGCAATAGAAACGTCCAATACTCTTCACCGTTCCGCCCTTCCGGTTCCTTACATTTGATTTGCAGATAGTACAGGGTCTGCTGCGATACAGTGCAATTTTCCGGCGGCATCGGTTTTCGCGATTTTAAAGCTTCTACTAAACAAATATGCAATAACCAAATAATAAACGAATAAAATCAAATGACATTGGGAGTGGGATATGTACGAGTTTAACGTTTTAATTACCTGTATGTTTTTCCGCAGACTTCAAAGTGAACGCTTGCAGATGGTTCAGAGCGCTGCGACCCTTCTTATTTGCGGCGTACAAACCAATATCGAAGCCCAATCCGGATTCGAGGCCGGCCACCGTGAAGACGGGACTCGGCGACGTCACGTTGCTCACTAATTTGCGGGACTGGGTGTCGTAGACCTCCATGACAAACACTTGGCGGAGGCCACCGTCAAAGCCCTCGATGCACTCGACGTGCACAGATTCCACTGTTTGGTTCTGTATCGTGCAATTGGACAAAGCATCCGGCTTTCCTGTATAAATTGTGTACGTGTAAGTAATTAGTGTTTGCACGATAGCAGTTATAACGTGTTAAATGGCCTATGAGTAATTACCGGCGGGATTTACGTAGAAAATGCAGGGCTCCTTCTGGACGCCGATCTCGTTGCGACCCCAGCAGAGGAGGGTGCCGTAATCTAATTCGGTCATCGGGGTGTATGCGGCTACACTTCGGGACCGGTCCATGGCGACATGGGATTGGGGTATATCAATCGCTTCCGCGCTATTATTAAACTTCCACGTGAACTGGATGTCCGTGGGATTGCCTTCCAGTTCGCAAGGTATTCTGGCTATCTCCTGTCGAGCCACGCCGTACACTTTCGGTTGACCTGGCCTGCATACCGGAGCAACTGCAATACGTTTTATAAGTTTTATCTTCTCATTTCATTACCATAATGCAACCCCGCACTACTCTATCTACTCTACATTTCCATTACACATACCAACGAATATTTACAATTACATTATGAAATTAATGAATTACATCCTAGATGAACCCAGCGCATCCACCAAATCAAATCAATCTGTTTGTTATACAAAATGAACAATGAAGCTAATATGTAATAGAATATTATTTAGTAAATGTATTTAGATTAAGTACTATCTGTTTTTTGTTTGTTTCCCAAGTTTGATTGAATTGTGAAGTGGGTCGGAAAAGTGGTAGATGTTTTAATTGTTTTGAAACGGTAGCGTAAATCAGTCGAGATTGCCCTTAAGTGTAATATAAATAAAAGGTTTTTGTTTGAAAGTGCAATAGTGTCGGAAATAAATCAGTGAATCGCGCTTTGAGTACATATGACTGGGAATAACAAACACATTCATCATGTTATTTGGACACGTCTGGACGGACAGGCTCTTATGGTTGATTCGGATATTGTGGATGATGCGGGTGGATAAAAAGGAGAGGGCGTACGTGGGGGAAAGGAGATAGTCAAATACAGTAATAGTTGAGTGAGGATGGGAAGGAAGGTCTTACATTTCACGTCGAGCTGAACAGGATTGCTTTCTCCGTCTCCCTCGTGATTGCTTCCGACACAGGTGTAGAGGCCCGTCCTGGCCCTCGTTACAGATTGCAGAACGAGGCTCTGATTGCTGACTATAGTTCCAAGCGTGGCATTGCTGAATAACATTTTGCCCTGGACCAAAACCAAACTCGTTAATACATTACGTCTTGTTTACCATTTATCAACACTCACATTGTGTCTCCAGCTGACACGGTAGACCCACGGATTCGATTTGATGTTGCACTCGAAGTAAACGTCAACGCCCTCCCTGATAACGCTTCCATTTAAGTTGCTTCCAAGTTCCAGGCTCACCAAAGGAACATCTGAAAGAGTTAACATTTGATCAATCACACAATTCATTGTTTCTTAATGAACTCAATTGAAATCGCTCAGCAAGAGTGGAATTCTGGAGCGATGAACCTTCGGTTTCGATTAAAACGTATCTATGTTGAATTAACTATTAAACGCATTCGGCGTATTCGTGATAGCGCATTATGTAATTTTCGGGCTCGAACTTACGATGTATATCCAGTTTCCAGCCGTCTTCTATGCCACTATCCGGAATAAGTTGCTGCTGACCGCGGCACGACAAATATTTGCCACCATCGTCGACCGAAGGGACAAATGTTAACACACTGGTAGTTGTATTGCTGTCCGGACTCGTCTGAAGCGAACAAAAAAAAAAACAGAAATATATATAGAGAAACAAGTGCCGGGGATGAAAAGATAGAAAAAAAACAAAACGGGATATAATACACACATCCATTTCGCAGCGGTTCAATACAACTACGCTACACGCAAATTTTATCGTCGTCCATAAAAACCGCGTGCACAGCCATTTTTTTCCCAAACGTTGGCTCTGTTAATTTAAGATCTGATTGTTTTAATTAAAACGAGACAACGGGGAATGTACCATTTTTCGTCGGCGTTAGTTTTTATTTATTGTCCTATTCGTTCCCATTACTAGACCAGTTTTGCATATAGACTAGCATTAATTACTTCCAATATCATTAATACGGAACCTGTTTCCATGCCATCAAAGTAGTCCTTGGAGATATGTAATATACAAAGTGAATTGAATATATAAATATTGGTGAATGCGCCAGGTTATATAAAATATTTGGAAACACAAAACAATCGATTTACATGAAGTAATCCATAAATTAAATTAAAATTTTATTGTGTTCCAGTGATGAAATTATGGATACCGTGGAATAATGTCTGGTGTTGTCGTGTTGGCTTTATAATAACTTTATTATACAATAGGTGAGTCTTTCCAAGACTAAGTTATTTGTTGCAGATTCTACTGATACTAAGTTATTCGTTGGAGATTCTACTGAGACTAAGTTATTCGTTGGAGATTCTACTGAGACTAAGTTATTCATTGGAGAATCTACTGATTACTTAAACATTAACTTGACTACTGTAACAACTACTGTAACATCGTTTCTTAGAAAACTGCTCAAAGCTAAACGAATTGGAGTTTTGTAGTCATCCTTTTCTTTTCTTTTTGGATGAAAATGATAAATAATATAATGCAGAAATGAAACCACAGTAACGTTAACGGAATTCACTTTATAATATCACAAGAAGCTCATAAAAAAAGAACACATATAAAATACATTCAAAGGGGATCAAAGGGAACGAGTAATATAAACGTCTGTTATTGCGTCTTAGTTGCTTAGACCACAGAAGATATTGCAATACATGTTTTCGCAATAAGCTTTCGCAATGAATTATTTATGTTGGCGATTTATAAATTCATTTAATTATACGAATCTCTCTTTCTCTGTGTGTGTGTGTTTATAGACTTTCGCACTGTAATGTATTATGATGTGGCGATGGGCACTCTGTGAGACGGCAGAAGGAATACAAATGCACGGAGGTGCGACGATATTTCATTTCGCCGTCAAACTGAGCATTTTTTATTGTGGAGTTCGCGAGCGTGCCCTTTTAGATAAACAGAATTGCACTGTCAACTCTCGGCCGTGCGCAAATTAGAAAAATGAATGATTGTTCCAGCCGTATATAAGCAGCATTCGAGCTGACATTCGGCTCCGAAGAACGGAACGATGATGTAGATCCAAGTGTATGAAACAACAACAAAAAAAAACCATGCGAAGAAGAAAAGAGGTGAAATTATCAATCGCGGGGGGCGCTGCATACGGTATTCAGGGCGCGTACACTATTACTTTTCTTATCTGGCATGTAAAAGTGGCGGTGGATGTGTGTTTATATATAAAATAGCAGAAGCATCATATGGAAGTTTCAAATCACATTTTCTGAAAATATCCAGGACGTGCCACTGTTATATTCTATACGGACTGCGAGATACGATCACAATATCATATTGCGAAAGAAGGGATCAAAACTTCCTAGCCTGTAAACATGAATAAAAGCTTGCTTTACTAGTGCATCCTAACTTTGACCCGCGATACTTTCGAACTCTTGATCAGAAAACATCAATTCCCAACAGCTCTTAAAAGAAGAGAGAGTTATTGAAATATTTGACTTCGAAGTTTTAAATATTATAAATAATAATAACATTTACTGTAACAACAACTGCAGGAAAAATATAAACTAAATATAATAGAAATACAATATAGACTAGGGGAGGACAATCTGCGCCTCGTGAGCCACATGCGGCTCTTTGAAGGATTATTTGCGGCTCTCGCTAAATGTACCCGAGTTCCCCCTTTTCATGTTCGTAATATTATTTAAATACCTTTTTATAGACCAGGGGGAACAACTTGCGGCTCGTGAGCCACAAGCGGCTCTTTGAAGGATTTTTTGCGGCTCTCGCTAAATGTACCCGTGTTTCCCCTGTTCATGTTTGTACAATAATTTAAATACCTTTTTATAGACTAGGAGGGGACAACCTGCGGCTCGTGAGCCACATGCGGCTCTTTGAAGGATTATTTGAGGCTCTCCATAAATGTATCCGACTTCCCTTTTCATGTTAGTGCTATTATTTAAATACCTTTTTTGCACCTTTTAAATACGTTTGCGGCTCGCGTAAAATTTCAAATTTTGATAAATGGCTTAGCCACCCCTGATATAGACCATAAGTTTTTGTTTACCCTAAATATTTCATTATAGAAAAGTGAGAAATTCAGCTTTTGTGTAATACGTTATTCTTTCATCTGATTCTTTATACAAACTCGTAAACAAATTGAAAATTTATGATGAACAAAACGTTACTAAAGTTAAAAATGTATCTCTGTCAGTATACAAAAAAAACCTTTTAATTTTCAATCTATAGCTGAAACAGACAAAGTAATAAAATGTAAAATGAAAAGTTCAAATGATCATAGTTTAAAACCTTTATAAAAGAAGTTTATAATGTATATATATTCTATTTTATGTACAATATAGTACAAATAAACAAATTAGGTTTCTGCATTAATACATTAAATAGGTTGTGCTACTCGTAACATGTAATTAATATCTAATAGTTTGCTGCAAATCAAATATACAGAATAAATAGCCTGCTAGTTAGTTATTCATTAATAGCATCAAACTGTGGGATGCGTTGAAACAAATGATTACAAATCGTAATTCGGCAGCTTCAATTAATTATCGTAAAAAGTGAAGTTGTTTCCATCCATTTATTATATATATATATATATATAAGTTTGCACATAAAATAGATCCACCTACGCAAAGTTTTGGATGTGTGAATCCTCCGAGGAAAGGAAACTTTGGACGGGAACAGAATAAATCTAAAATAATGTCAAGATCGAGCAGATTTGTTAGGCAATTCGAGTAAAAACGAAATGATTGCAATACTTCAGTGCAGCACATCAGTTTTCGAGATGTTGTTATAAAGGTCGTGAATCTAAATTGACGTGCATCTAAATTGAATTGAGGTATTGATTTCAACGTATTTTCTGGACGAGCTTGTAGCAGGTAATCAAAGTTAGAGCTTAGTATAATGATGTGAATTGAATTTGTTCCGCCCAATCATCAGCAGTTGCAAATTTTGTTACAGAGGCAGAGGATGAATCACGCGCGGCGCACCATTATTAGACGGAGTTCACTAATAAATCTTAATAAATGTTGGGGCGGTCATCGACAAAGCAAACTATTTGAACTTCAGTCGCAATTTAGGTGCAATTTCCGGAAACTCCCATTGTATACGAAACGGGTGTATGTATATATAGATATATAGAGGAACGCTCCCGGAGAGACCGCGAAACTTGAAATATTGCGCAACTTGCAAATGAAATACCATAAGTTTCCTCAAGGACATACTCACAGCAGCAACAACAACAACAACAAAAATGGAATGCACCGAGCGAACGGGACATTAAAAATGGGATAAATAAACTTCTGAAAGATTATATTTAGAGTTAGGATTCGCTTTTGCTGGCCGGGGACGCATAATAAAATTTATGTAAACCCTGCTCGACCAACTTTCCGTATAAAGTAATATAAAGTTTATGCTCATACGTTTTTACTCAGAGAAATCAACACACCAAAAGCTTTTATCAATATTTACGAACTTTGAGAATACTTTAATTATACACCCATTCCTCGCTATACGGCCGCTCTTCAATTAAGGCACGTTTTCGATTTACGGCCTAAAATGTTTCGCTATAACAGTCGATATATCTACATGTTGCCAATCTTGCGCATGCGCAATAACTGATTCCTTATACGGCTTTTCGCTTTGCGGCCTCGTATAGCGAGGTATTTCTAAATAAAATTAAATATGTTCATAAGAAACTGGACGCATAAAGGTTAAATTTGTGGATAATCTCGAGGAATGTTTTCATTTGAAAGATGTTAGGATGAAAACTTGTTAATAATAATGTATGTGGGGGTTTATCTAATGACCGGTATATTTTGTTCCCTTCTTGGAATTGTTCCAACTGCTTAGTGGCAGCAAAGAAAACACCGATCTTCCAAATAAAGTAAAAACTGCGCGATAAAAATTCATCGAGTTGTGAAAACGTTATTCCTCGTTAAATTTGCAAGCACATCATGAAGATCTTCATTACGTATTATTTATAAGATTTTTACATTTCAAAAGATTTCGTGCCCAAACAAATGGAACAGTCACATTGAAACATTTGAAATTATTTCAATTAAAGTATATTTTACATAACATACACTGATTTCTAATTAGTTGATTAACTGCATTTTGTTTAATTAGTTAATGTATTCAGAGCACTTTATTAAAAACTAATTTCCGAAAGTGGGATTTATTTTGAACTCATAATTATGTTAATGAATGATAAAGACAAAGGTAGCATTATTTCATTTTCACAAATGACACAACAGACTTCCATTCATTCATTAACATTCGTTGCTTTATTATCTGGGATCACAAAGTATATTATAGTCTCTGTGCCGCAATTCGATGCAGATTCTTGCACTTCAACGCCACGTATACCTATTTACTGTAATACCATCTAGTGTTAATACTTATTTCGACCCGAAGTGTACGCAAAAAGACCGCAACAATAAATCTTCGTGCTTGATGTTTATTACTGCAGTACAACTCCAGAATTTATATATATATATTATAAAAAACTTTACATTATTTCCGCACAATACGGCAAACGACAATTATATTGAGCATTTTCTTGTAAACGTAAATTGAATGTTTGTTAAATAAATAGGAAATTGTATGAAATTGATAACTTTTATCAATGTATGTACACAAAATGTTACATAACTTGCGTAAGAGTGATGAGCACTCTTACAACAGAAATAAATGATATAAAGGAACACAATCAACGTATTGAATACATGGTTAATACATCAAGGTATTGCAGATTACAATAAAATACTGAAAGATATACGTGAAGATTCAAATATTGCCAAAGAAACTGCAAGAGGTCTACAGAATAAACAGGAAATAAACACCAAATCTGTCTTGTAGCTCACAATACCAGTATTTAGGATTACCCAAAAGGACTGCAGATAACATGAATACTTAAAAGTTTATTCTATACACCTGATCTCCCAAAAACAAAGAAAATAACCATTGCTACGTTCGCTGATGATACAGCACTATTGTCAACTGATAGTAATCCAGATATTGCGTCACTAAACCTGCAAACAGGATTGAATCAGATTTAAAACTGGCGTATTAAAGCCAACGAAACGAAATCTACCCATGTCACCTTTACTATGAGAAAGAAAACATGTCCACCAGTAACCTTAAACAACAAAGTACTACCACAAGAGGAACACGTAAAATATCTTGGAATTCATTTGGATAGACGACTCAACTGGTAGAAATATATATGGACTAAGAGAAAGCAATTAGTTATAAAATTCAGCAGGTTGCTTGGAAGAAAATCAGTGCTATCACTAGATGACAAATTACTAATTTATAAATCTATCCTCAAACCAGTTTGGACATATGGAATACAGAACAACTCCAACATCGAAATACTACAGCGATTCTAATTGAAAACTTTGCGCACAATTATCTGGTATGTCCCCAACAGTGTTTTACACAGTGATCTACAAATTGAAACAGTGAAAAGTTAAATTACAAACTATAGTGAAAGGTATCAAGGAAGACTCCAATCATACCCAAACAAACTAGCTGAAAATCTTCTAGTAAAGCAAATTCAAACATACAGACTTGAAAAGTGCAACATTCTGGACTTACCACATAGATTTAATTAATATTATTATATTATATAACATTATTATAAGTTCATTTTTATAGATTGATACTGTTGAGTTTCCCATCTACATGACAATTGTACAATTTGCTTAATGTCCTATTTGTGATAGATTGTGAATAAAATAAATGATAAATACTTAAGTTTACCGTAGATATCATGACTTGAGATTGTGTTTAAATAGAATTGAATACAAACAGTTACAGGAAATGCAGCAATATATTTGAAACAATGTGAATGTATTCTAATGGAATTAACTGTAATTTGCAAATTTCCATAGTTGCAGATTAATGCGACGTGGAAAATAATAATACGAATTAACTAGATTTCACATCCCTTTCGGACGTCTATCCCTGAGGATCTTTGGTTTCTGTTTGCGAAGTTCGATTTCCTCCCCAGCGATGGGACGGATGACCTCTTCCATCCCAGGTGCCATAACTGTCACCAATAAACTATACGCTGTCATTTATGCAGGTAATAAATGTCTGCCCGACTTAACATTATCGCTCATGATACACCCCCCCGCCCCCCACCGGAATGTGTATATGATATTTTATTATCACTATTGCCGATTTCGCGTTTGTTGATGTGCCGTGCCCCGTGATTCATCATCATAAACCGATAATGCAGAAAAGGGGGAACTAAAACAAGATCGTTATTACATCTATGTTTGCATTTTCCACATAAAATCATTAGTCTGTTGTACGCGTCGCTCCGCACGAACGTGACAAAGCATGAATAGACAATTACTTGACGCGTCCGACAACAAGTCAAGTACGCGCGATGCAGCAAAACAGAAGAGTCCGCGGAAGGAAGTCGTAATTGCATTGCGGTTATGGACTCCCATTACGGCCGTACATTTAGCAAACGCTCAAACTTACATGTATTAGAGGCCCTTTGTGCCTCCGTGAAGCTATCTTTATTATCATATTGCGCCGTAAAACCTTTATTTCATTGCGGTGTAACCGTGATAACATAATAATCATTACTTCGGGTTTAATTGCGCTATAACTTGCTGCCGAATATCTACATTAATACTAGGACCAAATTGGTTACATAAAGTTTTCCTTCTGCATATCATATAATTTTCATTGAAATACGATTACCTGCGTTTACTGGAAATTCAGTTTATACTGCATTAATAATGCATCAAATATTAATGCATATTTGTAATGGATTGTTTCTTTTTTACTGTTACATTACATTAAAATAAACTTTACTGAAATTATATGGTACTCATACTCATCTTTGTGTTCAAACGCATTATAATGTTTCGATTGTAACAACAACTACAAAAGATATATAAACTCAATATAATAGTAATAAGGAAATATACAAAGAAACGAAAATATAATGCTATTTCTGCAAAGATTTAAATTCATATTTTAAACTTGAATTTATATCATTTTATTAAATGCATAGAACTTTGAGACGTACCCAAATACATCAAAAAATTTACATTAAACAGCCCTTCGTATTTCATCTGTTATTGCCGAAAGGATTTGATTAAATTAGTATGCAATGAAGTAAAGACTATGTATTTGTCTCAAGGGGTTGACGTTGTATATATATATATTGTCTCTTGTGTTTTTTTGTTTTACTTTCGTCTTGTGCACTTAAGAATAGGTACTACATAACCTTAGTCACATAAAGCGCTGGAGAAATATAAAAATGTGTGTGGAGAAATTGAAGAGCACTTACCGTCTCTCTGGTGTTTTTCATTTGGACACTTCCCTTCCACCAAGTGATCGTAGGCACAGGTCGGGAGCCGACGACCTCACAGCTCAGCTCATAAGTATTCTCTGCAGATAAGGGCCTGTTCTCTCCCAGCAATTTGACCCAAAGCGGGCGCACTGAAATTAAGCGAGAACACTATGAACAAAGGGCGCGCGAGAAAGACGGAAAAATGAGGGAACAAAAAAACGTAGATGAGAGAAGAAAAAAGTGGATGGAGGAGGAGGAGGAGGAAGTGGAGATGAAGAGAAAAGAGATGAACGGGGTGAGCTTAAATCATCGTCCCGAACACGCATTATAATTAGTTTGCGAATAAAATTCCAACTCGCCTTCGTCGCTGCTGACGAGGGTGAAATCGAGTTAACCATACACAAAACTGCATGACAACTGCCGGAAATTTCCAATGGAACGCTTGTACGTACTACGAGCATGGGTTTTCTCGAGTAATTCACATTAGAGTGTGTGTGTGTGTGTGTGGAGGAGAGAGAGAGAGAGTAGTACATGTTTTAATAAACGAGAGTGAGGTGGTAAAGACCTGTCAACTAGTGACGAGGGCAGGTCTATCGTGTCAATGTAATGGTAATCACTCAAACCCTTTACGCACCGTGGTTTATATTACGAAAGACAGCATGAAATACACTTGGTTCTCTTTTTATGCAGTAGATACGTTCCACAGGAAAACGCATAAAAAAGGATTTATTAAATTTCAGAAAAATAATTAGTCTTACTGTATTCTTTCTGTGTTTGTTCATAATTTTATAAAAACGTTAACAATCATAGACAAGTTTATCAAATTTCAGAAAAATATAATCTTAACATATTCCTTCTAAATTTATACAGAAACATTTCACAAAAGAAAATACAGAAAATTTTTATGAAAGTTAATCTTTCTTCACATTTTTTTCTTTATAATTATTGTTGCTATATTCAAGAGTGTTCGGCACAATTTGCGAACTGGTTCGAAATCACTTTCATCACTAGAAGAGATAGCAGATCAGATCTATGTCCTGAAGATAATGATTCTTCACAAGTAAAATTAGTCTCAACTTCGCATGTTGATTTCTTCCCTTTGACAATATAATCA
>JAFMTC010001006.1:151322-162600 GCA_018845635.1 Nicrophorus orbicollis
AAAAAAAAACATCCGTCGGGTCGAACATGATTTGTGTGCCGTAAAATAGTCGGGGACATTTGTAAAAATAGGAGGAAAGGGCACGGGTCTGCGTGTGTTCTACGTGAACGTAGGTAGTATCCAAAGTAGTGAGCATATTTGATTTCTTTGTGACGGGCAAAACATCGGGTCGGTCATTAAGGCCCTGTTTGACATTAGTTCAGATTAAACCGACTGAATTTATTACGTCGCACTCACATTAATTAAATTACCCCTTTGCACCCTCCGGCCGGCCACCATTTCACCCATCGTCGTCCCCCTGTCATTCATTAACTTAATTATTTTTGCTTTCCATTGACACTCATAAGATTTATGATTAAAAAAAAGTATTAACAGACCTTTCAGCTAGTAAATTGTTTATTTATTTCACACAGAAATAAAACACTGCAACCAATATAATTCGATTTTCAGCGTGAATAAAATGGAATAAGTACATCGGAATAACCGAAATCGGCTTTCGATCAAGAGCCCGTTACATTCGTGCTGTAAACTTTTGAACAACACAATAAAATTTAAAAAAAACGAACAGACAATGATTATGTGGAGAATCGCATAAAATACGGCGCTTTTTTTTCTGTAAGTTTTAATACAATAAAGAACCGCAAGACTGCGAAACAACGAAAGTAACGAAATTACACGAATTGTGCGCGAGTTTTATTAGCTTACGTTCCGTAACCGGTAATTGAAGCAAATAAACCCCGTCGCCGGGGTCCACGTGCATAAATTTCGACTTTTTTTGTTGTCGTTGTTGTTGTTGCAGTATTTGTAACTTAATCATTTAAATGGTAATTGAATAAAAAGGGGTCCCTTGTCATTGCTGCGGATCGGGGGATGGCACCTTCATAGAGTGGAATTGGTTGTAAGCTGATCGGTTAATCCTTTGGGATGGAACCGCCGGGTCTCGTGTCCTGGGCATACTTAATAGTAGTGATGTGAAGACAACGGTGAAATTGTTTCAATTAAGAGCAGGTTTCATATGAAACGAAGCCAGAGTACTAGATTCAGATTCGATTTATTGTTTTAAACTACAAAATTTAAAGCTATTTATTCTCAACATTTTGTGATTAACTTTTAGTTTCTTGTAGTTGCAAGAAATGTTATTATTGTATTATTAATTTGTACTGTAAAATCGTACTGTAAAAGTGTGTAAATGGATAAATGAAATTAGTTAATGAGAGAGAGCAATTTTTGGTCTTTTTGCAACGATATTCGTAGTCTATCCAAATCGGACATTTAGCAAATCAGATATTGTTTGGAACCGTTGCCCATTGACAACTAATTCATTTTGATGGTTGCAAATATTTGGAAGTATCAGGGTTTGAACCCTGGACCCCAAATTTTGCGACGAAACCATTCGATTATGAGTCGCCTTAGAGCAAATTTGAAAGCTAAATAATCTTGAATGTTTGATGTTGAACTGCACGTGATGCGTTTAGGAAAATGTAATTAGGGTTTGATTGAAAACGGGAATCGGAGAAACGAGGGACTAAATCGATGCGCTATGGAAAACATAAGTTTAGCTATCGGGAACACACATTTGCCATTCGTTTCTAGTGGAGGAGCATATTACATAAACCCTATCAACAGTTCCACCCTCGACGCAATACATCTCAATGGCTAGACTGGCGTCAATCCATCAACGGCACGACACCTTTACAAATGACTCTGCAGCAAAGTTCAGCAGCTTTTTTCCCTCTCTTCCCATCAAATCATTTTTTATTTACTTAAATAAACACGCTGCAAGCAGCGAGGAATCTCCGATATTATAAATTATGTAAATAGGGGAGGCATTCTAATATCGATGTAAAAGGTTTTCGCTGTTGGGCTTTATCAGTCGTCAACTGAGGTTCTCCGAGAAATATTTTTAAATCCAGTAAGCTGCCTGCATTTTGGCGTGTGGAAGGAGGAGAGGGTGGTGTTTCTGGTACGGTGAGCGGGTGGATCGCGCTCGTAAATAGGGAAGTTGCGGTGGTCCGGAAAACCGACGAAACAAAACTAGTTTTGGTTTGCTGGATGCGACGCAGTGCCCCGAATTAAACGCGAATTGCAAACAATAAGTTGCAATTTCTTGTGTGTAATTAAATGCACACAACTGCCGCTGCAATAATTTACTTAATTAAATATTCGGCTTCGTGCGTTTCATAATTTAATACTTCAGCTGCTCTGAATTCCAAACGGTCGCTTCTTATTTGCATTGAGGTTCACCTAATTGCTACCTTGACCGTTTACTCAGAATGATACAACTTCATCAAACAATTTTGTTTAAATACGCTATGTTTGCGTGCAACTTAACTATTGTTTGACATGCTTCAGTGAAAGTGTTGATTAACTCTTCTACGTAATAATGTAACAAATATATTAATTTCGTGTTGGTCGTTCCGATACAATTCGATGCCAAATGCAATGAATGATGTAACATTGAAATGGTGTTGTTGAAATGGAAATGAAACGGAAACAAGCTAGAATGCGGACCGGTTTTGCGGAGATGATATACGAGGGGTTAGATTGGTTGATCTGTCGGAAAACAAGGAAAGCGGCGAATTAGCAGCGCGTGTTGCGTAATCCCGCGCTTATAAATTATTTAAGTTCATCGAAACGGCATTCGGCGGGGGGGCCAATTAAAAGCAGCGTGCGGCGGCGGTGCGGGGGTGAAGGGGTGGGGTATCGGTGGTGTTAGGGAGCGGTAGGAAAGGGCTTCGAAAATGTTTGCCGCATCAATTTCCATTCCGTGCTAATTGCCGTAATACAGACCAATTTAGCAATTATCCTGTTCGATTACGGAAACGGCCGGTTAATCGGCATCCGAAGGGCAAAGAATGATGATACAATTATGTGGCCGTTGTGCGTTGCCGACGGACGGATAGGACAATAGATCGTCCGTATTCCTTTCGACAAATAATCCAATCACCAGTCCTCACACCCACCGTGAATCACGGAGTATTATGAATATTCAATCGGGATCGCAATTCTTCGCATCTCTCTCTCTCTCTGACTGTTTAATTTTATTCATTGGTCGCATCCCTCCAGATTGGCGAAACCGGTGCCACCCAATTATCCGTCCTAATTGATTTCAAGTGGTCAAATGACGAACACCATGTTTTTCATTCTAATTAAATTATATCCAATTTAACTATGGAAAATTAATACTTTTATCTCCTTTATTCTAAAAACACTATACACCTCGCTATACGGTCGGCATTTCACTGCAACGGCCCTCTTCAATTAAGGCACGTTTTCTATTTACGGCCTCCTATTGACATTTACATTGCCAATCTTGCGCAAGCGCAATAATTGATTCCTTATACGGCTTCTCGCTTTGCGGCCAAGTTTCGTGGAATGTATCTAGACCGTAAAGCGAGGTATGAGTGTAATCATAACTTCACTCGGGTTTTGTAACGCATCTACTTTGAGAACAAATTACAAATGTTTCGCTATAACGGCCATGTCCATATCTTGCGCAAGCGCAATCTTTGATTCCTTATAGGGCTTTTCGCTTTGCGGCCAAGTTTCGTGGAACGTATCCAGGCCGTAAATCGAGGTGTTCAATTAAGTTTTATTGTAATGAGAATAACAGAATAACCTCGGGCAATAACCCTTTGGATCAATAAAGATGTCGAAATAAATATTAATAACATTAATTGCAACAACAACCACAATAAATGTAACTGAATAAATAGAGAAATACGGAAATAAAGTGGTGATTATTTGCGTTAATTATTTGAATTATGGCCAAAAAATTATATATTTTGTTTCAAATTAAACAAAAATCGAATAGTAAATGTACAAGTATTAATTTTGTCCATTGGTTTTGTGCATGTTCCTCCAGGTTGGCAGGAGCAGCGATAATCAATTACTAGGTCTAATTGATTTGTCAAGTGCTTCTTTCCAGCGCTGCGCTAATTATAATTAAACTCATTACACCTGATTTTATAACAAATTCAATTTCACGGACCATCTGTTAAGTGGTCTGCACACTGCACTTATTGATCAAATGATAATTAGTTTTCGTAATTTGATTATGTGCCTCCATTACGTGACGGATGGTCTTCATGATTCATATTTATTCCGTGGATGATGCGATCGATCTCCGATCTCTTTTTCCCGCACACTCATCGACATCCTCTTCTAGTCTCGTCTGCCTGTCGCTGTTTGTTGTTGTTTTCCTCTTCGCGCGCCTCCCATTACATTTGTAGTTGGGCTCTTCAGATCCACACTCACACCATACAAGTTCTATATATGGATTCGACTACCGGAATTTACGTTCGCACCGAAACGCGGTGGAAATTTAAGCGAATTGGAAACTACGGCTGCTGCACCCAACTTTACCGTATACATTCAAATTACGAATAAACTTTATTGATTTACCTTAAATAGTTTTATCGTAAATACGCCCATCAGTTTATATAATCCTATATATAAGAAATAGCAACTCGGACAAGTAGTTACAATACTTCAATATTGTTGACACCACTAAAAAAAACAACAACTTTTGGGCTATATTCGACTTTATTCATCAACTTCAAGAGTGATACATTCATTCCAAGGATTCTCTTGCAAAACGATTTATCTTTGGTCTCAAAATACGCTTCAGTTTCGGCAATCACTTCTTCATCCATTATCTACCATTTTTTCCGACGGAGAAGAGTCCCCAAATCACTTATGGAGGCTCTGCTTGAACGATTTCAAAAAGCAATGTTTTATCAACGCTCGAAGTTCAGATTTTTCCATTGTTTTGATAATTACAATAGTATCGACACTAAAACCACTGTAACTTACAAACGAAACGTCAGATTGCCATGAAATATTGCCAAGCATCGACTGAAGGTTGGTACTTCTTGAAAGTCACATGGATTTGTCAATATGTCATCCTAAGAACTTATCGAGTGAGGTGTTAAAAGCAAAAGTTTAAGCAGTGAATTATAGAAAGACATTTCCGTTGTTTTGAAAATTACAAAAGTATCGTCACTAAAACCACTGTAACTAATGAACTAAATGTCAATTGCCTCAACGTTGGTACTCCTTGAAAGTCACATGGATTTGTCAATAGAGGGACCATCTATAAATCATCCTAAGAACTAATCGAATGAGGTGTTAAAAGCATAAGTTTAGACAGTAAACTATAGAAAGACATTTCAATTGTTTTGAAAATTACAAAAGTATCGTCACTAAAACCACTGTAACTTGTGAACTAAACGTCAGATTGCCATGAAATATTTCCTAGCGTCGTCTGAAAGTTGGTACTTCTTAAAAATCATATGAATTTATCGATTGAGATGCCATCTATATGTTATAATACGAACTTATCGATTGAGGTGTCAAAAGCATAAGTTTAAGAAGTAAACTATTGAAAGACATACAAATATTTCTGATGGCAGCAGTTTGAACGACTGTAGGACTATAGGTCTTTTTTCCTTGTAATTATTACAAAGTTAATTTTATCGAACTGTTTGAAATTTATAATGAAACAAATAGAAGCTTGACAGAGAGATGCAATCATTCATTAAGGTGAAAAAAGCCACTTGTTTCTATCAGGAATTTATCAGGTAATAAATTTCGCACGGCAAAATATATATCTTGGGCGCAATTGCGTGTACAATTTTTTTATCTTCATGATATACACACTTGATTTTCAATTAAGTTTCGCAAGCGCTTTTTTTACGGCCCCCCTTTATCATTTAGTACACGGCAGTCTACAACGATTGCATTTTTTTTTGTTGCCCCTTTCGTACCTGTTTCACCTTTATGTGTGTGTGTGTGTGCTCTTTTTTTATGCCGCAGCTCTCCACTCACTTATGTTAATTCGCTACGCTTATCTGGAAAGAGTAATTGCGTGCATAATCTTTGAATATTTTACACTCCCTGTATCTGGCCGGACGAATCTCCACACCGTTTCGAATTAACATAAATATTAATAATTGCATTACGTGCATGGAACGTTTTAATTATCTCTTTTGATGCCGCTTCAGTTAACTTTTCTCCCATTGTTGCCCCGTGGATGTTAGCGAAGCTTTATTGCTTAACAATGGAAATGCGGGGGAGGATGGGGTCTTATCATTCGCAGCTGCATTCCTGCATCTCCAGTAGAAAATGAGTAAAGCCACAATTTGCATGTATCGAAAAACAAACAAAGAATTTAGTTAAAGTTATGGAACTAGTTGAAAGTTAAATAGATAGAATCAATATATTGCTGGAGAAGGATCATATTTGTGATCATTCTCATATTAAGAATCTAGCAATGCTTTGATTGACGCTTCAAATGATAGATTTACCAAGAAAATGACCTCCTCTATTCTATAAAAAAAATTGTTCCAGTCCTCGATAGATACCACTCTATTTCTCTTAAATTTATCTCAAATGATTCCAATTTGTAATCTCTCTCTCCAAATTTTGTATTAAATAAATCTAAGTATCCTACACATACCCTTTACTAATACTTATCACATAAACCTATGACTTTTTGTATAATTTGTACATGGTTTATTTGAAAACAATTATAGTATACGTTTTTATTTGTATAACTTAATATAAAAATGAAATTTAAAACATCGTTTCAAGCAAAAAAAAAGTTCGTAGAATTCGTTTCCACTAACATAGCTTTGTTTATTTTGCAAACTCGGCAGCATTGCACTCGAGGGCGACATTCCGCAACCACGACGAATACAGCTAGAGAACTTTTATTGTAAGCTGTTGTCTTCCTACCACTACATTTTTCTTACAATAATTAAACATTGAAACATGTCTTACTTCCCATTAGTGCATTTGCGTTTTCTTTAAATAAACGTATCATAATTAAGAAGAAACATATTTACAAACGAAATAGTTTTATCTAAATCATATTTATCAAAACTTGATAATAATCCATATCATTATAATCATTTTTCAATTCATCAATTTGATTTTGTTAAACTAAATGTTCAACTAGTATATGACCATAAACATTCCAAAATGATGTAACGTAATATACTAATTATTGATCAGTATAGAAATAAATAATATAACAGTTTCAAAATGTAGTAAAATACATTTTGAATGAATGAATGTTTTTGTTAAAATTTGTTTGATGTTGTAATAAATTTAATTATGATTTATTAGTTTCAAAATTTGTTGTGTTGAATGATGAAAAAAAAGGTCCACTTCATAAAGTCGCATATGTATTTTTTTTGCGAGCGCTGCAGTGAAATTGCATTTGATAAACTGATATTCGGATTACCGCCGCTAAATCTACAATACGGGATTTGGAAATCCGCAGCTGACGAGAGCTTAATGCAAGCAAACAAAAAAGTCGTTCTGTAAATATGAAGTAAATGCTGCAAAATACGAAGACCAACAACAACATGACTTTATTAATGAATTATACATGAATTTATTAATTTTTCGTAATGCGAGTTAATTAATTAAAATTGCGGGCGCAATAAATCTCCGCCCGGACGTAAAGCGCACACGAAATCGAATCATCATTATTATTGTCATTTATTTTGGTCAATAATGTGATGTGCAACGTTTATTGCTAATAATAAATTATCCGCACACAAATCTATTTTCATTTAATTTCGAATTTCATTTTGTCCCTTTTGATGTTCATCACGTTTCTCAACCGCAAACGGCCCTTCTTTCCGTACACTCAACGCAGTTTAATGATGGCTTCGCGGTTCAAAAAATTAACAGGAAGTCGTTAACTCCTTTATTATGCCGGGCGTACGTATTATTTTAAAAATGGCGCTCTCCTGGGAGGAACAAAAAGATGGAGAAGAGAAACGCGGCCGAGATTTGGGATAATCAGGGTGAAAAAAAGGGAGCGCCAAATGGTTTCGACCCGGATTGTTCCCCAAACTGCCCGTTCAAGTTGAAATCTTTGATTCATTACCGTATATTTATACATGTTTTTCTCGCCCCGTCCTTTGTTCTTATTTCAAAGCTAATTGACAATTAAAGCTGATGCATTTTCTCCTCACCCAGTCCGATTTGCGTAATTATGAAAAGTTTCAATTTGGTGACGCACGAATGAAATCCTTTTTTTTGTTGTTTTTTTTTTGGGAGCGGCACTCTCGCAGATTCGCCCTCTCCAGATAAAGTTCAGCTAACTAGATATGGTATTTTACGATTGTCCGCTCTGGAGTTTGCTGAAGAGGAATGCGGTGGATGGGAAAAAACTAACACGGAGTAACAGAACGCAATCCGAATTAAAAGGGTCCTATTTATCGGTAAGTGTTGCAAAAAGTCTTAATGGAAAGCAGTAAAGTCATTAGACACTAAATGTCCTCACCAGGATTCCTCCTCCTTTATCGGTTAAGAGCTGCATTAACTTCACTTGCCTCTATCTCTATTCGTCTGCAACCTACTTTCCCACTCACACATCCTTGTATACATACAAAAAAAAGTACTTGCATCGATGAACCATCTTTGCACTTTAGTGAATAAGTTTTGTAACACCGCGTGCTCTTTATTTTGAAACAGCCGTAAAGTGATTTTGCGAATAAGTTATATAATGTTTTAAAGATTATACTTGAGTTTTGAAAACGATCCACTGATGTCAATTCTATGTTTACATTTCTTCTCTGCGTTTTGCTTAGTAGTTACACATTTATTTGTATTATTTTTACACTAACACCTCACTCAATAAGTTCGTACCATGACAAATAGATGGCGCATCTGTCGATAAAACTGTGAGATTTTCAGGAAGTACCAACCTACAGACGACGCCAGTCAAAATTTCAAGGCAATCTCACGTTCAGTTCAAAAGTTATAGTGGTTTTAGAGACGCTACTTTTTGTAATTTTCTAAACAATGGAATAATCAGAATTTCGTATTGATTTTTGATGGGGAAACAAATGCCGTTCAAACAAAACAATGGATTGATAGGTGTTATGAGGACTCTTCTGCGTGGAAACAAATAGTAGATGAAAAAGTGAAGAAAAGTGTCGAAACTGAAGCGTATTTTGAGGCAAAAGATAAATCGTTCTACAAGAAATGTTAGAGAAGCGTTGGAATGAATGTTGCCTAAAAGTTGTTGTTTTATTGGTCAACTTATTAAGTGAGGTGTTATAAAGTGTGCAAAGATAAGAAATAATATAAATAAAGGAATAAGATTTATTGTTACAGCCACATGAAAACAAATCAAAAGATGTCCATGTAACAAATACATATTTCAGGATAGATCCTGAAATATGTATAACTTCGCAAAAGGTCCTGTTTCACAATCTTTAAATTACTAAAAATAATTAAAATTCTATGATGATTTATGACATCGAGATTTTGAATGATGTAAGATAAAAATGTCTATGATCAGGTTGAAGGAAGATAAACTATTTACAGGACTTTTGTAGCAACATCGACTAATGCTTCGTAAAGGTATAAAAATCGACAAAACCAATTAATTCCGGGATTTATTACACCGGTTTACCATAAAAATTACGCGGTCGGACGGAGAAGAAAATCCTCGTTATTCTCGTGCCTCTTCGTAGCATTAAAATATTAATAAGATTTAGCGTTACGAGATACAAAAAAAAAACCAGAGAGAAAGAAAAACAGAAGCAAGAGAGAAAAAAATGCGGGAAGGGGGGCGTGGGCGGAGTAGGTTTATTCAGAGGGATGAAATATACCTATGAATATTTTTGCCCGCGCTCTGAATAAATCCTGGAGTTGTTTGCGTTTGCTATTATGCTATGATGTGCCCTTTTTTGTTCAGCACGGTCTGATGCAGCGGACAACGGTTTTCCCTGGTAAAAATCGGATGTCCCACAGTGAGTTTTCAATTTGTGCGATGCGGAATGGTTGTACGTGTACACGCGAACAAATAAAAATTTGTTGCGAAAAATTACAGCAATTTTCGTAATAAATTGTCCCACTTCTTCCGCTCGCCATTAAATCATAGGGATAAGTACGGGATGTTCGAGCGGACATATATAGGTGGCATGTATTGTGTCTGGTTATAGGTGTGTGTTTGTGAGCTCATATTGGAATTTTCGATTGCAGCGGGTCCAGTAAAATATGTAAACCTGTACCCTTAAGATGAGCAGCGGTTGGCTGCGGAGCTGATGTAATTAACCGCACAATTTCCAATTGGATAACGCAATCACGTTGGAAATTATCTTCGAGCAAGTAGACGTTATCCGGATGCCCTGCGAAAGGGTGTCGGCTGGGCTACGGCGCCTCTGGGAACGTATTCACTTTGTCGGATGTTGTGATTCCTCATCTTCCATTCGCGCTACCACGCAGTAATCTAGTTGTAATCCGCTATTTCTCATTTACACGTGTGTCAGTGAATTCGGCTCGGAAATGAGCGGATGATGATGGAGAGCGGAGCGAGATTCTTTTCTCGGAATATCCCGTAATTTATTCCCGGTGCGTTTTTGGGAACGTTCCTATTGAGTTAGCCGGGTAACGGTTGCGACGATATTTCATCAGCCCTTCGCCCTTCGAGCACCAATTCCGTCCCGCACAAGTCACAACTTTGCTCACGCGCGCAGCTTAAAATAAACAACTGTTCCCGCACGGAAATGTCAGTATCACATTTTATTCCCCCGGCATTTGTCACACTAAATATAAATCAGAGCCGACAACTGCGAACGAAAAAATGGACAGAGATATCAATAATAGTCCTTTGAACGTGCAGCTGCAGGTATCGACTGATTCAATTTCGTCAAAAGTACATGAATTTCACGGACAAAAAGAGAAACTGCTTGAAAGATGATATAAAGTGGTCATTCATCAAGAAAATTACATCACCAAAGCGAAATGATATAAACTCTATTTAACTATGAAAATCACATATTTGCAAAGATTACCACTGGAATCAAGAAATTTACATTGCATTAGCACATTTTAACATCATGTTTACGAACTTTAACTAATCCGATAAAAAGAAATATTAAGAATCATGTTTATATAATTACAAATGGTTAAAGTCGCCGATCTACACCTTAAAAGGTTCAAGGTTCGTGTCCCAGATATAACACATGACTATGTGATCTCTTTCTGGGTATTTTTCAGTACTTCTGGACTAAAGTTATTTTGTACTTTCTTTCAGGGCATTTTTCAATGTTTCTGGACCGAAACCATTGATTCCTAATAAAAACATTCTTCAAGGGATTAGTTGTCAATGGGCAACGGTTCCAAAAACAAGTGTCTGCAACGACGTGGTGATTTACTGAATGAGTAGATTGCAAATAAGACACACCAGAGAAACACAGGATTTTGTGGTTTCTTTCAGGGCTTTTTTCAGTACTTCATCTATCGATTC
>JAFMTC010001007.1:98346-110230 GCA_018845635.1 Nicrophorus orbicollis
AATAACATGTTTTTCATCAAATTAAGAATGATCAACTATAACTACAGCTTTTTTCTTGTTCCTAGTTTTCTGATCATCACCGAATGACTGGGCCTTTTATATATAATTGAATGTTATGAGTGTGGTGACTTTGAATCATTCGAATTATTACTGCACTTCTCGAGATTATAACCTAGTTTTAGATGTTTGTAATCAATAGGTATATATATGATACGCTACCGGCGACAATCGGCGCCACTCGTCGGTGGCAAATCCTCCAATGAGGCGGCCTTCCTCAAATCCGCACTTCGGTTGCAGTCGTCAGGGGAATCCCCGTGCGTTCGTCCGTGTCCACCAAAAACGTCTATTGAATTCACTCACGTTTTTTTGACTCATTTCGGTGCGATCTCAAGATGAAGCCGGGCACGAAACTCTCATTCGTCTGGAAGTATTTTCAAAAATCCAGCGACAAGAAGTACGTGACGTGCAACATCTGCAACAAGACATGCAAGTTCTTCAATAACACGACGAACCTAATTGGACATTTGAATCGTCTGCATTCCGTGGATCAGGCCTACCCTTCGCTCAAATCTCATCAGCAATTAGAACCGATCGTTGTGATACGTATGTTTGCCACACATTTTTTTTTTAGGAAATTATAACCTAAAGTTTTGTAGTAGATCTTGTTATTGAAAATATGCTTTAAGAGCACATGTTTCTAGAGATTATCAGGAAGTCGTAAATCGTATTGTTTCTCGGAAAGACATTACAAAATGCTTCTTTTCATTTTCACTTTGTTTACTTCATCAGTATTACTCATTGAAATCCACTAAAATTGACGGATTTGCAAGAAATTAATCTATATAAACAGAATAACATTGCTTTAATATTACCGAATTATAACTTATAAACTATTATAATTAAGCAAATAATATATAAAGTTTAACCAAAGTAAAATATAGATTTCAATACAAAAAGTGAATTGTTTTATACATAATTTAGTAATATTTGAATTACTAATATTAAAAGTCTCTTTTATTGAAGTTGCTACACTATATATATTGTTGCTTTATTTTTATTCATTTCGTTGAATTTGTACGTATTTCACGAAATTTGAGAACGATTGCTGCTTTTTTATTCATGTTGATATCTCAATTCGCATGTTATCACAAATTCAAAATACGCTCGTCGAGTATTCCCATTTTGAGAATTCTCGAGAAATGAAGCCAATTTTGATAAGTTTAAGCTTTTTTTAAAAACAACGTTTGAAATAGATCTTATTTATATATATTTTTTATAGCTAAAATTTGATTATCTTTGTGCCGAAAGCAGTATTAGAATATTCTCCAAACATTTGCTTAAATTTTTTGGATTGTTGTTGAATACATATTTTCTAGGTAAACTTTATTAGTTCAATAAATTTTATAATCAAATATTCATTCTTATAATTTGATTACATAATACAAAGTTTTTTTTCGAAAAATGAAGTATATTTCTGTAAATTATAACACGATTTTTGTAGTTCCAAAAATTGAATTCTTTGTTATTGAACACAAATCTTCTAGTTAAACTCCATCAATATTATAAAAGTAGCTGATTTTATAATCATTTATTTATTTTTATGATTTAATTTAATTATTTTTCTTAATATGAAGTTCATTCAATTCTCGAAAAATGAATTATTTTTTTGTAATTTATTACATGGTTTTTTAATAGTTAAACTTTCCCTTAGTTAATTGAAGTGGAAATATTGAAATACTCTGCAAAAATTAAGTATTTTATTAATGTAAATTTATTTATATTACAAGATTGTAATTTCTATAATTTAAATACTTATTTCAGTTGCATTTCCCGTAGTTAAATGAACTAGAAATATTTAAATGTTCTTCAGATTTGTTAGTATACATTTATTTATATTACAACATTGTAATTTATATGATTGAAATACTTATTTCCATTGCAAAAATGTATGTGTTTTGAAGTCTGAATAACAAAATCGATTATATCACTCGAAATGGACGTTTCGAGTGTGCGTGTTTACGAAAGTCGAGTCGTAATCAATAGGCAATTCCACGATTCGCCTATACCGGACTCGTGTGTCTTCGGATGAGACTCGTTGTCGGCGGTTGGGCCCCGAAAGAGGCGGCAAGTTTGCGCAGTTGTTGGATTCGGTCGTCATCGTAATGGAAATACCCAATCATTCGCATCCGAATTGTTCGTAGAACACGAGCTTTCTGCACATTTTGCTTGATGCTTTTACTGCAAACTGTACCTTCGAGCACCACCTAATAGTTGTTCGAAAAATTGGTACACAATGAAAACCGGTGCGAGGAAGTCCTTCGTCTGGAAGTATTTCCAAAGGTCGAGTGATTTGAAATTCGTGACGTGCGACATATGCAACAAGAAGTACAAGTTCTTCAACAACACCACAAATTTGATCGAGCATTTGAATAGGCTGCATCCGCAGAAAGTCCGTGACAAGTATCATCAGACTAAAGCGCTGCAGAAGGAAGCTGTACCATCAGCAGCTTCAGTTGAAGAGCCGCCAAAACGAAGTTTACCGACGGACAAAAGCCTCATCGTAATATGTACGTCTCTTAAAACAATTCTATTTTCACCAATGACGAGGTCAAACGCATCTCGAGACATTTCATTAGATTATCAATTACCCATACAAATTTAATTTTAATTGCTTAACTGTTTCATTTTGTAATTAACACTTATTTTCTACTTGTTATTCAAATGTGATTACGTGATTTGCGAGTAGCGTCCGCAAGATGGAGACTTGCATTAGCTACAGAGCGCAGATACGGTGAATGTGACATGCTTTTATACTTCGCAGTTGTTTACAATCGACGATTCAGTGTGTTTGTCATTATGACGGAGTTGATGAGCTTCAGCGAGAAGCTGAGGATGATGAACATGATCTCGACTGGTAAAAGTGTAACAACTATTGGTCGTTATTTCGGTATAAGCGAGGCAACGGTGAGGGCGCTGAAGAGGAAGGAGCATCACAACAGGAGTAGGGTTTATGGAATTTGCGGAGGAAAAACGGTTGCGCATGTACTTGCTATAGAGCGCATGGAAAAGGCTCTTACTCTGTGGATTCTGGAGCAGAAGGAAACTCCAACGAGTTTCATGATTCGGGCGCAAGCCGAAGAGATCTTCAATAGCATCAAGATGAAGAAAACGCGTAATGCGATTGAGTTTCATGCAACAAAAACATGGTACCAGAGTTTCAAGATAAGGCAAACAATGATGCTGGAAATTGAACGTAAGGTTTTATTATGCTTGCGAAGAAAAATAAACAGAATTGTAATAACTTATGTTTACAATTTTGTTATTGTATAAAATTATACATAATATGTTCTTTTCCAAATCTTATGTTGATATTAGAACTTCCAAATAACATTTGTTTGTTGCTTTTTTAAATGTTCTTCTGATTTAAAAAATTGACTAAATTTGTGGTTTTGGTGCATAATACGACGTACATTTTCTTCATTCATGTTTATTGGATTGAGTTAAATATATTTCCTAAGGAAAGTTCCGTTCTAAAACTCTATGGAGAATTCTAATTTTTGATAATCTTAGTAGTACAAGGATTTGTTCGATAAAAGAATGAATTATTGTAAACTTAAAGCGACTTTAGTTTTAAAGAACTTATATATATTAAATTTATTAAAGTTATTTAATGCTTTATGAGAAATTCGACCCACTTTTGCCATGTTTACTATGATGAATTTGAATTTAAAATATTTCTTGAAGAAAGTTTCGCGCGGAAACGATTTGTCCTTGGAGCGAAATCGGTCGATGTTAAAGATCGCATTTCAAAGGAAATGCAAACTCTTATATTATCTAATAGTTAAAATAAAGTCTTGCTCATATTGATAGAGTTAGTTTAGTATTCGAGCAGGTAGTTGGTTCATCAATAGGATATTAAAATAAAGTCTTGAGCATGCTGATGGTTAGTTTAGGATTCGAGCAGGTAGTTGGCTCATCAATAGGAAACGAATTCAAATTCAAGACCACGTGGTAGTTGGAAAAAAAACCTAGACTAAATAGCTTCAAGTTCAAGCGCTAGTCGGTCCGTTACTGGTGAAAGTACATTTTTGCAGTTGTTTACGTTACGAAAGGATAAACAAACAAAACGTGAAATAGGAAACTTTATCGTGTTATTTAACGTAAGTAATCTGCATTTGCAGCTGCTATTATTGGTTGAGTTTCGGTTTGAAGTGTATGTAAATACATGAGTATTTCCGGAGTTATTCTCTAATGTTGCAGAAGTTTTGGATGATGATGGTTGATATTTGGTGCGCCTGGATAAAGGCGGAGCGACGAGTGCAGCGTTTAATTGTCCACGGTGCATTAATATTTATTTATTGCAGCCGATCGATAGAGAGTTTTAGTACTACACTCTCTGTATTTGCTTCTAGTATTAGTACAAGTAGTTACGCAAGCGCGGATCTAGCAGACGTGGCATTACTACTACGGCTAGTCCGGTGTCGGTACTAGCCTGATTTCTGGTTACGCGAGTGCCCGACTTGTCTCCTCATCCATCTGTAACAACAATCAACTTCGTCTTGTACTCATGCAATACCACCGGGATCGGAAGAAGCTGTATAGAGCGTACCGCGCTTCGTTTGCCCAGGAGACAGCGGCGGCGGCAACTCGTTCCGGTATGTCCGGTCGTGGTGACGGCGATGGTGGTGCGCACCTCAGCATGCTGAAGAGGAACAGGAAGGCTAATTTCACGCAGGACGAGATTAACGCCCTCGAGGATGTTTACTCGGAGTATAAGGACGTGCTGTTCGGACGCCTCTCGCCGAACGTGACTCCGATGGAAAGGGAGAGCGCTTGGTTGGAGGTCCTCCAGGCTGTGAACAAGGTGTCCGCGTGCGGCAGGACCCTTCAGGAGATCAAGATCAAGTGGAAGCAGCTGAAGCAAGTGAGAAGGACCAAATGTGAGTTTGATTTCATGCACGGACTACGGATGATGACGACGAGCTCGGCCGTCCGTTATTCAACAGGCTCCACGCAGATGACGACCGTCGCACGCGCACGTTTACTCAACTATCTCGAACGGAAACGACTCAACTCAACGCGTTTGCCGCTAATTTTTCAAAAGAAAAGAACAAGAAAAACAAAAATACTTACCTTGTCATCATCATTATTACATCAACAAACCTGCATTAACGAACGTTACTCTTTCAATGATTAACAACATCAGTATCAACGATGACCCACTTTCTCCATATTGAAATTAATCTAACATTTCCTGCTAATAATCAGACGACACGTGTTTAAAACAAAACTCGAGCGTTTAATGTTGTGTTATCTCAATATTTAATTGCAAAATTTATCGACAACAAATGTTTGAAGATTAAGCTAATTACTGAAATTTTAAAGTTGAAATAATCATTGGAAATTTTCTAAATCGATTGTTGCCTTTAAAAAATTCGTTACTTCACTTGGTAATACTAATTATAATATAGCATCAAATTTCTTAATTGAAATAATTAAAGAATCATGTGAATCTTTTATTAAACTTACATTAAACTCGGATATTTTTTACATTTATTACACTAAACTATCTTTAATTAATATAACAGACAATGAACTTATCTTTTACCGATTTTATGAAAAAAAAATAATATTGCAACAACAATTACAAGAAATATATAAACTGAAAATAATGGAAATACAAAGAAAATAAAATAGAATGCTATTGCTGCAAAGGGATGAAGAAAATATTTCATAACAATTTTCATACAAGTCTTCTTAAAAATCTGAATCTGTACATTTTATACTTCGATTCTTTACTTAATTGAATAATATTGAAATACATGTATCAAATAGTTGTATTACTTGAAATAGTTTACGAATTATATGAATCTTTCTTAAATTAAAGTCCTAGTTTATGAAGAAAAGTATTTCTCGACAATTTTAAATTTGAAAATTCAAATTTTCAAAATTCCAATTTCATTCTTTTCTAATTTTAATTTTTTTTATGAATCTTTCATTAAACTTAAATTTAAGTCTTATTTTCCAAATAGTAATATTTTTCTTAGAAATTTCCATACAAATCGTCTTTGAAATTAGAATTTCTACATCGATTTCTAAAGTGTATATTTTTTAAAGACAATTTGTTAACTTCAACTGGAAATACAACAATCAAATGAATTGGACAGAGTTTTACTTATTTGAAGTAATTTATGAATTATATGAGTCCTTCATTAAGATTTTCATTGAAAATATTTCTTACTAATCTTCATACACATTCTATTTTTTTAATTTCCCTTTTTTAATATATAACATAACTCATTACATCACTGAATAATATTAACTATAATATTGAAATACTTTTTCTTGTTTCAAATTTAACAATTTTCATTTCCTATTTCGATTTGCTTACTTTCAAATGTCTTGAAAAAATTCAAATACATTTCCTTGCATTACTAAATATTAAAATACAAAAAATCCAATGAAATTATTGGGATTTTACTTATGTATGAATTACATTAATTTTCATCTATAAAATTCGAAATTTTACTTTTGAATAACTTTATTTTTATTATACAATTCATTACATCAATGAATATTGAAATACATCAATCAAATGAAGTAAATAGTAATTTTTATTATTTGAAGTAGTGTATGAATTATCATCAAACTTAAATTTAAGTTCTAGATATTGTCTGTCTTTTTAAGTCTAGAACCATTTTTATTATGTAATATTGTCTTTAGATACATATTTAGATCACTTGATTATCAATGTTTGATGAGAATGATTGTTTGTTCGCAGATTCTTTTCCAGAGAAGCCACAAAGCGGGAAGGAAACATCAACAGCATCATCATCTTCAGTGCAGAAACCCAACAATCCATCTGGAATGAAGAGCACAAAACTGCAGCCGATTGCTCCGAAGCCGTCTCCGCAAGCTATTAAAGTCACTAGAGCTGCAACAATGCAGCAGCTTCCTCCGCCACAGCCGCCTCCACCGGAACCGGAAAAGGAACCAGATGAGGTATGTCTTCGTTGGAATAGCCATCACACCAACATGAAATCCAGCTTCCCGTCTCTCCTGGAAAGAGAGCAATACGTTGACGTAACGTTGTGCTGTGAAGGAAAGACCATCCGTTGTCACAAGGTAACAATAGTTTAATTCAATAGAAAAAAGATATTATAATTAAATTGATTTTAGTTGATTCTATCGTCGTGTTCTTCGTATTTCGATGAAATCCTGAGCACCATCACACCCCTGCAACATCCTGTAATATTTTTGAAAGGCACACCGTTTTGGATCCTAAAATCATTGATCGATTTTATGTACGTGGGAGAGGTTCACATTGAACAATCGAAATTGCAGGACATTCTTGAAGTCGCTGAAATATTGAAGGTAAAAATTTTTATTTTTTGTTATAAATAAATTCTTTGATTAACTGTTTGATGTTAGATCAAAGGATTGACCGGTAAAAAACCGCAGCAGAATGGTGAAAAGAATGACGACAAACCAAGCAACGAGTCATCGATGCAAAGCACTTCTATTCCAGTAGCCATCCCATCTCCGATTATGCCCATGAAAGTCCTGAAAGCAATGCCTCCTTTGAGGTTGGCAGTTAACAAAGACGTGGATCCATTATCGCTGCTGAAACCAACCTACTTCGAGGAGCCCACCACTCTCAGAAAGATTTTACCTAAAACGGAGTTGAGTAGAAGACAATCCACGGCTGCAGAGAAGAGCAATGCTGAAGTAGTTCCTCGGAGACGCATTCTGCCTAAGAGGCGACTCAAGAGGAAATCTTCAGAGCCACTAGAACGTGAAGCAGTAAGAGTTTCCAGAAGGTTACACTTTATAAATATTAATTCATTCGATTTACAGTCTCCACCACCTCTGATACTTCGCAAAGGAACGAAATCAAGGCCGGTCGTTAAAGCACCTAAATATTACCACATGGAATACGACGATCCGAACGATAAGCAGTTGAAGCTGGAGGAGGAACCTCGTGAATCTGAACTTCCCTTTGATATTGTCAACGTTAAATCTGAACCCATCGACGAAGATTTGGATATAGTCGAAAACGAAGTCGCCTTTGGCCAAACATCCGCAACGCAAGATGACCCCACGGAGGAACCTGAAACTCAAGACAAAGACGAAGAACCGGAACCCTCAAATGAACCTGTAGATGATACACACATGGAAACCGAAACACGAGACGAAGCTTCAGTTGAACCAGAGAACAAAGATACCGAATATAGCGAAGAGGAATGCAACGGCAAAGAAGTTGACGACCCTTCAGAATTGACCAAAGCTCCGGATCCGCAAAAGGATGACGATTGAATCCGACAGATTTCTTATTAATTCTTACAATATTTTTTAACAACAGAAAAACGATTATTAAGTTTCTTCCTTTAAGTGCAGCGCATCAATTCATACGCTGCTCGTTTACACACTATTATTATGATAATAATCTTCAGTTTAAGCAAAAATAATATTATTCTGTGATTTCGGCATTATATTAAGAATTTGATATAGCGAAAAAAAATAAAATGTATATATTTATATTAATGTCTGTTGTGCAGAAGTTATGTAACTATACTTTTTTTTTGTTCAAAAATTAAAAGAATTTGAATTTGTGCGTACGATAGAATTACGTCTTGTACATGTTTAGAGTTATAAAAGAATAAAGGATATTTTATTAATTCACGATGAAACTACGGCCTTTTCTTCTTTCTGCCATTTTACGTAACGTTCTAATTCGAATTTGCCGCTCCTTTCGAACTGTCAATGGACGTGGGCCAATCGAGGAGCGCCAAATTTTGTCGGCGCCCGGTGGCAAATCAAATCCATCGTAGTGGCGTGTGTCAAACGCACTCATTCGTTCCTGTCAACGTGTTAAAGGAGGAACGATATTTTTATAATAGTTTAATACACTTTTAAAACTAACAGTACATGCAAAAGCACTCAGGTAAGCAATGAACACCAATAGTTTACTGAATTTGTAAAAGTGTTCACTCAATAATCATTCGACTATCCCCTATTCACGTTGCTCTCTTTGCAGGAACTGTATTCTAAATTAAGTGATTTTATATTAAACGCCATGGAGATTCAGGTATGCCTTTTGGTGCTTTTCGCAGCTATCGCTGCAGTCAGCTCATTGAAAGCTGGAGAATGCGAAGGTTAGTTTACTTGCAATTCTTATTTGATTCTGAAATTCTACAACAAATCCTTTGTTACTTTACAGTCTGTGTCAAAGTCTTGGATAAGCTATCTGCCAAGCTGGACAGTTCACAGAAGTCTGATCCCAAGAAAATTGAGGCTGAATTCAAGAAATATTGTAAAACAGCCAGGGACAAGGAAAACAGATTTGTAAGTATAATCAAATAATATGTTTTTAAAGATTCTTCTCATTAACATTTGTTGATTCAAAGTCCTTGAGTTAATTTAGTAGTTGAAGATGATTTCGATTTAAAATAATTGTTGTTTTAGTGCTACTATTTGGGTGGTTTGGAGGAGAGCGCTACAGGAATTTTGGGTGAGATGTCGAAGCCTTTGTCGTGGTCGATGCCTTCAGATAAGATCTGCGAGAAGCTGAAGAAGAAAGACGCGCAGATCTGCGACCTGCGCTACGACGTGCCGATCGATCTGAAAACCGTCGACCTGAAGAAACTCAAAGTTAGGGACCTGAAGAGGATCATCAACGATTGGGGTGAGGACTGCACCGGGTGCATCGAGAAGTCAGAGTACATCAAGAGGATAGAGGAATTGAAGCCTATACATACCGAGTTGTAGAATACTTTTAGTTATGTGAATTAATTTATTTATTAGGCCATTTAAACGTGCGCTCATCCTTTTTATCCTTTACGTTACTGTATCTTTTTTATAATTACAATAATTATTACTTAATTTTTACTTCCACCACGTCAGCTACGGATGATCCTCGTGCATAATGAAAATACCTTTTCCAGATTGAGGTTTTCCTATTGTTTACTCAACGCAATTATATAAAGAATACATAATTAAACAATTTCTAATCTATATTTGGTCAATACTGAAATTATGTATATTGATGGGAAAAAATCATTATTTTAGATATTGTATTTATTGAAAAATTATTAAACGTGAATGTGTACAAACTTTTTCTATGATTTGATTGTTATTTCACATCTTCACTTTTACGTCCATCTGTTTGAATCATTGTTTTAATGACATTTATGATGGAATGCAATTTAAATTAGAAAAGTGGACAATCCTTTATCTTACTTTCAAATACGCCGAGAATTGGCAAATAATACATTAATCTTACAATTATGCTGATCAATGCACAACATTTAAAGATTTTATAATAATTCTTAATTAAGATTTGTAAATTGCAACTATTTATGAAAATTTTAATCAATTTATTAAAGGTAAGTTGATTCATCCTCGCCTTTTTGATTAAAAATAATTAACAAACACTCGTTACTTCGTAACGTAGCCATGATTACAAACATAGTTTTGTTTTAACATTTTGACAAATCATTGAAATCTAATTTGAAACGTAAAGTATAGACTGTCATTTAGTGTTTAGTGGATTGAAATTAGTTGGGATCTTCAAAGATATTCAGTTTTTACCTAAGTTTAAGAAAATTAAGGTAAGAATTTAAAATTTTAACGTTTCTTCACATTCTTAACAATATTTAAATTTAATTTTTATTACATAGACTATAATTTATTAATTTATTATAAACAATGTATAGGCGTTATTTGAATAAACAAAACATTATATAAATATTTAAATAAACGCACCATGTATTGAAAAACATACTTGAATCTTCAAACCAAGTACATTTGGTTGCCTATAATTCTTTTACTTTATAGTTTTTTGATACGTTCTGCAAAATACTAAATTTTAACTATTGATAACACTAAGATGTATTTATATTTATTTTTCATGATGTAACTAATATCATAAGTATATAAGATATAAGTTTGAGAAGTTGCATATATAATAACCTAATATATTAAAAATTGATCACTTTTCCATTTGGTTTTAAGTAAAAATTCAAATTTTTCATATAAAAGTATGAATATTTAATTAGATTTTCTATAATTTTGGTTTGAAATGATTGTTTTAAATTTGACTTTACAGAAGAAATTGTTGAATAAGTTTAGAATTAAAAAAAAACTTTAGATTTATTATTCTTTTGATTTTTCTCTTTTAAAATTCAGTAACATTATATAACTTTGTATTCGTTCTAAAACTTTTAGTTTAATTCAATGATTTAATACATAATTAGTTTATAATTTAAATTAATTAAATAAGTATTACAACCAAAATATGTGACAGAAATCTCTTTTACAATTTTGTACAATTATGTAACTTTGTTTTAGTTCTAAAATATTAAGTTTAATTCAATTATTTAATGCATAATTGTTTCATAATTTGAACTAATTAAATAATTATTACAATCAATATTGAATTTATAGAACGAATGTTTTGATTTTCATTATTTTTGTAATAAATTGAACTAATTTATTAATTGCCAACAATTTAAGATTGCCATGCGATAATGTAAATATGTTGAAAATAAGTCTGTTGATTTAATTATGAATTAGTTTTTGGTTTATTTTTTTGCTTCAAATCATTATAAATCAAATAATATTTGATATTTCTATCAAGAAATAAATGTTTTTCATATGCTATTATTAGAATTTAAGAACTATTTTTAGATAAAATCACAATGTATCGAAAAGGCTATTGACCTAAGTCTTCTGGCAAATATTTAGTTATATTATATAACAAATTGAATCATTAATTTTAGAGTTTTTCAAATAATAAATAATATAATTGGAGCATTTCCTTAAATACTTGTTGTTCTTAAGTAATCAAAATCTCTAATTAAAGAAAATCTTTGCACTGATTCCA
>JAFMTC010001007.1:123540-134823 GCA_018845635.1 Nicrophorus orbicollis
CGAGCAGAAAACCTATCGTCTATAGCCCTTTGCAGCAATGGAAATAATTGAGATTTTCTTTTTGTTTTCTGTGTTTTTGCATGTTGTAAATGTTACAAGTTTTTTACCCAAAATGTATGATTCCAAGAATTTATTCAATAAATTATTCAAATATTATGAAATAAGAGAAGTTGATATATTTTTCAAATGAAATAGTTTATAATTTCATTATTATTTTATATTATTAATAATAATCATATTTATTAATAACAAATAAAGTGACTAAAGTCTTTCGGTCCAAAGACACAAGAAAAGCATGTACATTTTCACAATAAAAAAATGCATTACGAAAATAGACGTACATATAAAAAAAGATGAAAAAATAAAGCCAAACCAAAGTAAATCTTCTCGAAATGAAACAAATTATAATTAATTCTGTAACATCATAATTCGGCTGGAGGATGATATTTTTTTTATTATTATTGCTTAAAAATTAATAATTAAGAAAGTGATGTTTTTTATGAAGAAATTTGTTGAAATTGCATTAAATTATGGAAATGGTTTTGAGATAAAATTAATTATTACTTATTGATTAATAATTTAGAAAATTGATGATTTTTTTAAAATAATTAAAAAAATTGATGATTTTTTTACGAATAAAATTTGTTGAACTTGGATTTACAATATTTACATTTTTGAAGTGGTGTAAGAAAAATTACACAGCATAATTTGTGATAAGATAGACTTTCAATATAAATACGTATAATAATATAAAATTTTCAAATTAATTGGATAAAATTGTAATCATTTTGATATTTCAAGACATTTTTCTACTGAGAAATTCAATAATTATAGTTTTTTTAAATAGTTTGCAGAAATTATCAAAAAAATATAATAAAAACATATTAGTTCAAATTATAGACAACGAAATTTCGAAGTTAGAAAATATTATTTGAAAATTTTGCGATAAATTATCATTAAATAACAAAACACATTAATTTTTTTTACTAAGTTACACTTATTATATGTATATTCGACTTCATGTGATAACTTTCTTATACTTTTATGTCGATTTTTAAGATTTTTATTGTGGGCTAAAGTCGATTGTGAAAATATTTAACACAATGTAAATGTACCACTTTTTATTATTGAAAATATCATCAAAAAATATGTGTAAACCCGTGTATCAATTGAATGAATTTATATTTTATAAGAAAAGAAAATATATTGAAAATATAATTTCAAAGAAATTTTCAATAATTTTCTTACAATATTAAATAAAACGTATTGTGCTTCATGCATTCTTAAATATTATGTATAATAAATATATTCACTCTCAATATAAATAATAAACATTCAATTTTTGTAAAAGAAAGTATCTAAAAATACTTAGTTTTTTAGATTTCACTTTAATAAATATGAAAATATGTAATTTTCAATATTGCGTATAATAAAGTTAATCACTTTTGATATTAATAATAGATTTTCAATTAAAAAAGTTCCATATACATAAAATGTATTAAAAAATGGAAAAAAAGGTTTATAAAATTAAAAATAATTAATTTTAATTTGTTAAAGATTTCACATGAATTGATATGAAAATATTCAATTTTATGTCTAATAAACTTACTCACTTTCAATATTATGGATAAATTGTCAATTGCTGTAAAAAATATTTATAAAAGTTTCAGAAAAACCTATGGTCTATCTGTCCAAAAAGTTTGATTATTTCTGAAAATATTAGACAATTTGTCGAACTTTACTTAAATTAATCTAGAAACATTGCATTTGGTTATAAATTAATTACTTTATTTTTAATACAAACTTTCATAGGTGCTTTTACCGGCTTATCGAGATTTACACGAAAATGTCACGGTCAATATGTTCATGACTGCAATGAGTTAGTAAGCTCGAACGCTATAAATATCACAAAACTACGAAAAAAAGCTTAGTTAAAACTGTAGAGAATCAACTGAAATCATCTTACCTTTTATCTGAGTAATATGTTCAAAGAAGGTGCGGTATGAATGCGGTCGGCAAGGTTGGAAATGAACGTCGAAACAGTGTATATAATATAAGTTATTTACTTTTTAGGGCACAGCTATATTTAACAATATACAGATACAATATTAGGATAATTCTATATACACAAGGTCTTTAAATTTTATGATACATGCGGATAAATTTATAGTACACAAACTTAAAGACAAAATAAAATCAAAAATGACAAATAAAATAAAGAAAATAATAATAATAATAATAATAGTACAAAATCAAATAATAATAAGAACATCGAAGGTAGTTGTTTCATTCTCATATTATATCAATATGTATATATTATATATTTATAAAATCAGTTTTCGAATCCTGCCTCGTCTCCTTTTCTATGTACACAAAACTAATAATAATAATAATAATTTGCATTCACACCAAAATGCGAAATTCAACAATTGGCACTTCTTACGCGGTTTTTTTTCTGTATATAGAAAGAGAGATGTTGAAAAAAAAACGAAAGAAAATACCTCTGGTTGTTTGTTTCATCGATGAGTGAGAGAGAGAAATGAAAAATCTAAGTCGATCTTTTTTTTTGTTCAAAAAAGCCTACACTTATTTACTTAATTACAATATTCATTTATTTGTTTAATTGCTGCATTGAGTGTGCAGAAAGTGTACGTTTTCGTGTGTAATAATAATTATAATTTTCTGTACAAAATTTCCATCTAATCAATTTGTACAATATATCGAGGATTTCTTTGTTTCTTTTTTAAATTAATTAATCAAATTATTATTATTTTCAAATTTCGGAGGAGGGTGTGTGTGTGTATATATATATAATATGTATAATTTAGGTATTTACAAGTTCATTTTGGGAAATTAAAATGAAATCAACGAATTGCACAAAATCGTCTGTCTTTAGGATTTTCGTATATTTGTTTTTTTTTGTATTATGTATTAAATATTAAATATATTTGTTGTTTCCATTTTCGAGGCGAAAGCGACAGATATTTTCCCAATTTATTAAATTATTTTATTTTGGCGCAAATTTTTAATAACGATAATGATAATTATTTATGAGAAACATTATCATTATTATTTTAGATTTTTGCTTATTTACATCAGAGATTTTGCCTTAATCGGTATAATAATGTTATTATTATTATAGTAATCCATTTTTTCTTCTTTATCCTAACTCTTATAAAATGTACAATATATTCTTCATTTAATAATATTATTTGTTTGTTTTGTTTTGTGTGTGTTTTGTTTTTTTTCGTAATTATTTATATCCGGTTTTGTGTGTAAATTGTTTTTTTTTCACTGTGTGTGTGTTGTGTGTCTTCGTATTGTGTCGTGTAGTGTTTAAATGTGTTAATTTTCCCTAGCCCTTTTAGCAAGGGCCTTTGCTAGCTACCACACTAGACCCTCGTTCAGCTGCTGGGGGTTATCGGAGAAGTTTCCGGGCGACATGAATTCGGGACTTCCGCCTCGAACGGAGCCCTGCATCATCTGGTCGGGAGGTGGCTGCTGCAGGAAAGGCCCTTGGTCGCTCTGCATGCCCCCGAAATCGCCGCCCATAGGTAACGGTCCTCCGTGATCCATGGGACCACCTGAAGCAATGAGATGAGAGGAAGCTTTAGTTTACGCCGATTCAAGATCGAAGTTCACATGAGATTCGTGAAGCATAAAGAGCGTTTCTTTACCTGGTTGATTGAAGTTCATGGGCTGTCCGCCGGGGCCGCCTCCTGGATGTCCGGGGTGTCCAGGGAAGAACGGGCTGTCGTGAGGATGGAACGGAGGTCCACCGTAGCCGAATTCGAATTTGCCGTCGGCGAAGTACGGGAAGCCGGGACCTTCCTCAAGACCGCCCGGTGACAGGTTTATGGGGAATCCTCGCATCTTGCGCGTTGACCCAAAGAATGGCCCACGGCCCATCGACGTCAGCTGCTTCAATCGGCGCTCCTTCGACCTTTTGTTTTGAAACCACACCTGCGAGCAAGAACAAAGAAAAAACGTAAATAAATAAAAATCATTATAATTAGTTTAAGAAGAAACAAAAGAAAAATCAACAATATTCATAGCATCTCTTCCAATTTTCATCTTCTCACACGTAGTAAATAACAAAAGCATTTTCTACAAAAATCTCTAAGTTTCATTTGAGATACAAAACTTTTGCGATATTTTAAGATAATTTTTTCGATAGACAAAACTTCAATTTTTGACTCATGTTTATCAACTTTCAAAAACAACTGTAAAAATATTTAATTTCGATTACCAAAGAGTAGATAGATTTTACGATTTTGATAATGATAAATGAAGACTAGTGTTTCTTAACAAACTACTTCAATAATCTTCATTATTATTAGTTTTCCCAATGAAAGAAGATCAATTCTTTACTGATTCACATCAACGTTCATATTTTTTTTATAAACTGTCATTTCCATTACCAAATACTTATAGATTTTCAATAGATAAGTGAAATCTTCATTTTCTTACAACATATAGATTTTTCGATTTGCAATATAAAAAAAGACTAGTTTTACTGATGAATGAACTTCAATTCCTCATCATTTTTGATAAGAATAGTAAAAAACAATCAATCTAAGTATCTTATACTTATATTTAATAATTAGGTAATTTTTAATAGAGAAGTTAAGACTAGATGAAATCACTTCAATTCTTCACTAATTATTATCATCCTATATAGAAACTACAAAACTAATTTGTTTCCTTACAAAATACTTACAGATTTTATTATTTTTTTGTTAAAGACGTGATGACAATTATTTTGTGACACATCTTTCTATTTGAAAAGATTTAAATTTCATGTTCCAATTTTAATACACCCATACCTCGCTTTACGGCCTAGAAACGTTCCACGAAACTAGGCCGCAAAGCGAAAAGCCGTATAGGGAATCAATTATTGCGCTTGCGCAAGATTGGCAACATGTAGATATCTCGACATCGAAAAAGTTGTTTTGCCGTTATAGCGAAACATTTTAGTCCGTAAATCGAAAACGTACCTTAATTGAAGAGGGCCGTTATAGCGAAATGCTTTATAAAGAGCGGCCGTATAGCGAGGTATGGGTGTATTAGATATACCAATATAAATATCATAAAATTCCTATCATTTCCTTTTACTTTCTGCATAGAAACATAATATTTCAAAACTAAATACAGAATATCAAGTTACGTAAAGGCGTCATTCATTCATTCGGTAATATCAAGGCGCGATAAATTAGGGCCGTCCGGGGGTTTACGCAAGGCGTTTTTAATTATACACCCCGCGGCAAGGATTCCAACATAAAAAGAAAGAAATCACGCGTTTCTCTGTTTGCATTTCGGCCTTAATTGAGATTTATAAATTGGATAATTGTAGGTATTCCAATTTTTTTGGTTGTTGATAATGTTAGCTCTAAGAATTCTAAATGTTTCCTTAATGTCTTGTCACAGAGGTCATTATTTAGCTGTTAACGTTTATTATTACAGTCATCACATTCAAAGATTTGTGTAAGTATGTAATTTTCTCTTTTGACGCTAAATGCGTGTCTCTTCTTTATAAAATTATACTTAATTAAGTGATTCATTATGTATTTTTTGTATATAATTTTTGTTTTGATGCAATTATAGATTTTGTGATTTTCATATAGATTCCATTTTAGAATTTGAAAACTTTGAACAGATTTTGGTTTCGACAGACAAAATTCTGATTTTTTTCTTTCTTTTTCGAAAAAAATAAATATTATTCCCACAATTTAGAAAATATTTCTAAAATTATATTGATTTTCTAATATTGAATGTAATTTCAGTTTTACTTTTGATAATCGTGCAAATTTGAGAATTATCAAATCTAATTTTTGAGCAACATTTCCCAACCTGTAACTACCAATTTATGAATTGGCAATAAATATTCTTGGGATGTTGTATAAACACAGCAACAAGTTTGGGAAACGTTTCTCTGGAGTATTAGCTTTGGAATTTAAATATTTCTTACAAAGAACTATAGGATTAGTTCTATCAACTTCTATGACGATACCTATAGAAATACACTTAGTAGTTGGTACACCTAACATAACCATTACGTATGACACATAGTGTGGTTGCAGCTTATATTGTTAAAAAAAAATTGAAGTATATTTTGTATTTGAGATGTTCGGTTTTTTTGTTGGTGGTCAAAGAGGAGACGGAGAGACGCCCCTTGCTTCGTCCGTCGCGCATAAAGAGCTGAAGGAACATCATAGGTACAAAAATCTTAACACCTGAATATATAAAATATTTATAAAGTCGTAAAAGCCGTATTAAAAATAATATTTATATATGTGAAAAGCACCGCTGCTAGGTTTTACTGCGACTCTGATATGTTTATGACGGCCGACAGTCTTCGGAACGGTTCCCTCCAGTCTTTTAATTCTCTGATATTCATGGTGATGGGGGCGCCCATTAAATAACACACACATACTCCGGTATGAAAGACGGAAAGACGAACGAAAAAAAAAAGAAAATAAACCAGAAACAGAAAGAAAGAAACGCCGAAATCTCAGAAACGTCAATAAACGTGTTCTTTGAAAAATAATAGTCATTTTTATTGTGCGAGTAGACGGAGAAAGGATCAAAGTCGTATATTAACGTGATCTTCTTTTATTATTATTCCTGTTGGATTCTCTCGTCATTTTTTTTCGTTCGTCTAAATTATTTATTGGTTGGAGTGCACATGTCGCGCGCAAAAATCCCTAATTCGCCGTATAATGAACCACCCGTCGGGGTTTCCACCCTAATTTCGAATTACTAGTTACATATATATCTTCTTTTTCTGGCTGGGGCGGTGGCGGTTTTTGGCAACAGTTTAACGGGGACCCCTCGTGGAGTACCACCAAAGTCCCCCGGCGTCCGAAGGAAGAACGGAAAAAATGTTGTGGGCGGATCGGGCCTTATGTTACCATTATGTCCCTGCAGCGAACAGAAAGAAACGACCCCGGATCAACTAGGGTAGAGAGGAGAGAAGGAAAAAAAAAGAAAGGAAGAAGGGAAAATATGACAAATAGCGGTCTATTTCGGGAACATTTGTTCACTTTTTGTTGGTTTTTATTGTTATTGCACGTCGGGGATTCGAATTCGATTGCCATCCGTTCTGTTCTTGTTACCGATGCGATTCAGTACATCAATTGGATCGATTACTTTTAAATAAACAGTTTGCAGAGAATTGCACCAATATATGCGCCCTTACATTAAAAATCTCAATTTTTATCAAATATTTATGAAAATTTTGTATACTACTTTAACATTATTTCAAATGTATTATACATCCATACAGCCGCTCTTTAAACTGCAATAACGGCACTCTTCAATTATGGCACGTTTTCGATTTACGGCCTAAAATGTTTCACTATAACGGCAAAAAAACTTTTTTTTCGATGTCGATATATCCACATGTTAACAATCTTGTTGTTTCGTGGAACGTATCTAGGCCGTAAAGCGAGGTATGAGCGAGGTATATATGAACACTTTTTTAATAATAGTAAAGTAGCTTCGAACTTTTAAAAAAATCAAAATTTTTAATTTGAAAATGTGTTTTTAAGTAATTTTAATTAGTACTTAATTTTGATATATACTATTTTAACCATACTTAAATCATTTATATTATTTTCTATATGAAGAAAAGGGATTGATTTAACTGAAATTAATTGTAAATTAATAAGAATTGCAGATGAGAATGTGATAATAATATGGTATAGAATATAAATATGTAAGATAGGAAGTTAAAATGATTTAATAAATTTAAAGGAAAATAGAAATTAACAAAAACTAATAATTATTACAAAGCTAGAATTTTATGCTAAAAATAACATTTATTTGAAATTGATACGTTTTATATAGATTGGAGTGAAAATTGAAGTGACATTGACGTTTCTTTGACGTTTAGTAAAGTGTGTGATTAATAAAAAGAGAATAGAATGCTTTGAATTTGATTAATTTAGTAAATTGTAGTATATTGTTCAGTTTTCTGTGATAGTTAATTCAATAATTAAAAGGTGAGTTACTTTATTACTAAATTAACAGAAATTTGTAATAAATAGAACAAATTTAGACTTTTGAGCTAAAAATATAAATTCGAAATTAATATAGTTGATTGAATTAAAAATTGAAGTGATATTGTCAATTTTATGACGTTTGGTTAACGTTCCTTGCAAAAAAAAATGGTGTGACTTTGTCAATTAGTGATGACATTGACTAATTTTTGTGAATAACGAAATTTTATTAATAATAATAACCTCTAAATGAACAGAAATTAATAGTAATTATAACAAATTTAGAGATTAAAATATAAATTCGAAATAAATACAGTTGATTGATAAAAAATATGACATGACATTGTCAATTTTAGGACGTTTCGTTAACGTTTCTTTAATAATAAAAAGGAAATAACGTTCCGATTTTTATTAACAACGAAAGTTAATTGAAAGAGTTAATGAAATTACACTTCACCTCTTAATTAACAAAATCTAATGATAATTATTGCAAATTTTAAAATGTACTAAGAATTTCAAATTTAATTTGGAATTTGTCGTGACAATGACAGTGAAATTGACGTTTCGTGGACTTTAAGTGAATAGCGAAATTCTTTAAGAAAGTGAATTTGATTAATTCATTGAACTGATGTAAATATAGTGTTTAGATATTTGTAATCGACAAAAATGAATTAAAAACTTGCACGTTACCAATAAATTAATACAAATAAAAATTGACGTGACATTGACAACTTGTGATGTGAAATTGACATTTCAAGATTTTGACGTTTATCAAAGTAAGAAATTATTTAACTCATATAATGTTTAGAATTAATATAGGTTAATTTGATGTAAAATTAATGTTTGGATTTGTATATTCAAGTTTGGATAACTTTACTTCAATTGCTATTCTTTCATTCATTCTCCGTTCTCTCCATCTCTTTTTAAGGCCGGTATGGCACCGAAACATCAATAATAACCTTGTGTTCTGCACCGGAGGTAGTGAACATAGAGAGAGAAGGGAAGAGGAGAGAGTGTGTGTGTGTGTATTAACTGTTTTCGGTTTTGGAGTCTACACCACCTGACACATGGGCAGGGGGTGATCGGATCGCTTGAAGCGAACTTGCGGGGTGCACGCCGTATGTCGGACGCACAAAGGGCCGTTCGGGCGCCCCGCTGCCACCCGCAGGGGGGGAATCCCCCGGCCGCACATACCTAGACCCTCACGGATTCGTTCGAAGAGGAGCGCGTTCTCTCAACAACAACAAAAAAAAAACAATCCCATGATCCTTAATTAGTTCCGAAATTTTCAGCCATCAATTTGAATATTTATATACTTTGAAACGGCTTAATTAATCGATCTGGGAGGAAATGCACATAGGCTAATGATGTGCTCTTGAGAAGACAAGAAAAAAGAGGTAGAAGATGGAGAAGACTGGGTGAGATATTAAGAAGTTAATTAAGCCGAAACTCGGATCATTAATAATTCGTCTAAAAACCGTGGTCTCTTTGTGGTCGCGTCGTCATCAAGACGGAGAGGAACCAAGAGTCTCGAGACTAATTAGACCACCGGCACTTGTCGAAAGCCGGTCTACAAATAGCGCCGGATGACGAATGCGCATAATAATTACGAAAATTGCGACCGTTCTCTTAGTTTTCCTTTCGCATCCCGTTTTCAGGTCCTGGCGTGCCTCTTTCGCCTCGGACCTGATTTGAAGGAGATTTCGAGCGCGTCCAGGCAAACGTAAGCAAATGCGAATGGAAATTGAGCGGAACCTGCGAGGTGTGGTCTCATATGTTACACACTCTCCGTGTCCATACCTCGGAATAAAATGCTGGAACGGTACGAAAATAAAATGCATACACACTCAAACTCATATTCACACTTATACTTATATACTTATACACACTCACTTCGTGTAGCGTGGCATAACTCAACGAAACGCGAGCGGGGCTCCCCCTTTATTTATTACCGTGGGAGGAAGGAAAAAGAGAGCCTTCTTTCGTCTGAATCAAAGCGAAAAAAAGAAACGAAACATCGAAATGCACACACGAAATGCAACGGTTTTTGGTTTCTCTCAGCTTTTGTCTCGCACGGATTTTTGAAAGACTCGCTGAAGCTTGATGGGGGTTTCAGCAATAAACGCCGATTTTCTTCCACGAAACGCCACACTTCTCAGAAATCAAAACATTTTTATAATAAATTATGAGAATGTCAGTGATTTTAATAAAAAATCATATTTACATACATAAAAAAATACATAAAACTTTTAATTTAAATTAATTTGTAAGGAAAAGAATTTCAATTATTTTACCAAACAGAAAATGTATAATTGTTATTGACTTTTCTGATATTTTTTCTTATAATTTTTAAATAAAACCATCAACCAAATTCTTATTACGCAAATTTAAGTAATAAAATAATAATGTATTCTTCAAATTGAAAAAAATTGCATATTCAAAAATATACATTGAACTAGTAAATATTCCATTTATAAGTTAATTTATTACGTTATATAAGTATGCAATTAATTCATATTATTAATAAGTTAGTTAATTATTACATTTTGTTAAACAAACATGTTTTTCTCTTATGGAAATTGTTAAAGTTTCGCAAATGCTGAGATCATTCAAATTTAGTTACACCGAAAAGTCAAATCGTTGCGAAAATGATGATTTAAAGTAGAATTAAAAACGATGAAAGGTTATTCCCATCTTCCTCTAAATTATATACTTTTATCTCAGAAATCAATAATTTTGTAAATTAGCTTATTAAAATTTAAAGTACAGAATATATTAGTTTGATTGAAGCATGTAATAATTACATTTTCTTTTGATTTTACATTGATTTAAAATAAAAATAGGAAATTGTAAATTATCATTGATGAAATTATTAATATTATTATAATTTGCAAGAAGTTGTAAAGTGATATTCTCATCTTCCTCTAAATTTTGTACTTTCATCTCAGAAAACAACAATTTTATAACTTTAGTTTATTAAAATTTTAAGTAAAGCATGTTATGTGATCTAATTTTCTTATTTGTAAATTAATAACTTTAATTTAGTTTTTTACAGAAATTGAAATTTATTGAAACTATCATTGATGAAATTACTAATATTATGAAAGTTTGCAAGAAGTTTAATGTCATTGAGTAAATTGCTAAAATTATCGTAAGATACATAATCTGTAATTAGTAATAATTGAGGTATTTCAGATATATATTCTGTCCGAATCAATTGAGTTTTTTGTGTGTGAAATTGATTGAATCTGTCTAAAATTGATTGTATCTGTCGTTAGCAATG
>JAFMTC010001016.1:46905-61439 GCA_018845635.1 Nicrophorus orbicollis
AAAGAACATCGAAAAAACAGTTATACCTGTTCTGTTTTTTCAATGTTCTTTTATTTGGCTTTTCTATTTTAATTTGTAACTTTTTTTATTGTGTCAATATCAGAATTTATTTGATAAAATAAATCGGAAAATTATAATTTCGTAAGAAATTTTCCATAATTATGTAAACTCAGAACAAATATAAACAGAATAGCCAAATAAAAGAACATCAAAAAAACAGTTATACCTGTTCTGTTTTTTTTAATGTTCTTTGATTTGGCTTTTCTCTTTTATTTGTAACTTAGTATATCAACAAAACTGAAGTCAACAAAAACAGATATTTTTTAAACCTATCAATAATTATAATGAAAATATAATTATCTATGTTAGCTGTAAATATGTTCTGTTTTATACTGTTCTAAACATTCGCTGTTCTTAGTTTTTCAGTAACCGAAATCTTAGTAATATTTACAACCAAATCTTTTTCTGTTTTTCTTTTTAAAGTAGTATCATACATTAAATAAAAATGTTATGGTAACTAAATGGTTAGCTTGTTTTTAGAAGAAAAAAAACTTGAAACGTGCATTCATATTTACAATTTAGTCATGGAACGGAATAAATATTGTTATCTTTAGAGGAAAACGATGTGTTGGGAAAACGAAAAAAACAACTAACATGTTTAACATGTGTATAAAAGGCGGACCACGTGGTTGGAAACCACTTAGGACGTATGGAAACCTCATGACAAATAGAAAACGTAGATGCGTTTGCAATGGAAATGGTAAAATGGCTGGTTACAGTATAGATAAATACGAGAAGATTCACTTGAATCGTAATTATGAATTAAATTGAACATATGTCAGTTCAAACAAATGCGTTTTAAGTGCTCACATATAATAATTACATCTAATCACAATTCCAACATTTAAGTTTATTAAAAGCACTCAAAAAATATAAAGCGCAAAACTTCAATCAACTTGTTAACTTGATTTGCAAATTAATAAAATAAAATGTAGCATTTTATATTTGAATTCTAAACATTTTATTTATTGTAAATCAAATTAATATTACTTCCATAAATTACCAATAGAAACGATTCAAATATCATAATTACGTAATGAAAGAAACATTAAATGTTTCTTATAAATGTTTGACATATAAGAATTCATTTAGAAACGATAATTATAAAAATTGTGTTGAAATATCTATATAATTGTGAATGTAACTTTTTATAAATATAATTGATTAATTTGTTAAGCATAACAAAAATACATTTTTTATCATCAATAAACTTAGTTTGAATGAATTTGAATCTACATTAATACTGTTGAAGATCAGAAAGACCTAAAATTAATTGTTAAGTGAAAATGTATTAAGAATTGTTAATTAACTTACGATCTTTTTCACGTAGGTTAGTAATTATTTATTATGTATGAAACAACAAAAAAAAGTGAAAAATACATCATTACAAATATAGATATCCAATATATTTTCTAGTCTGTCCCATGTTATGCAGACTCACTTATATATTATTTTTTTTTTCGTCGTTTCGTGCCGATAATCGCTTTGAGCGAATAAATCTTCTAGAAATAACCTGAGGTCATTGCCGAAGCGATAGAAGTAAAAAGGGTCATCGAAGCCGGAGCGAGCAAAAATATCGTTAATTAATACAAATTGATTTCTGTCCGGATCTCTCTTTAACCCTTCTATATCTGCCATCTCCACTTCAATCCGAAGCACAATTGTCGCAGTGGACTTAAAGGATGAAGCGATGCGGACTCCTCGGAATCCCATTCGAACGATGTCGAATGGAAAAACAATCCATTCCATTATTTGATTAACATTTTATCTTTGTTTTCTCTTAAACAATTGAAAACTTTTTCGTTATCTGTTGAATTATTCAAAGACAATTAAGTAAATCAGAACATGTTTACAAACAAAATTAAGTATTGATTGAAATTTACCATATTTTTGGACCAGAAAATACATAGACAAAATAGACTATGGCAGAAAAACCTATGATTTATAGCCCTTTGCAATGGTAATCATTGTGTTTTGAACTTTCTTTTTTGTATATTTGCATTATTTTGCTTTGTATTTTTTCATGTTGTTGCAATTAATTTGATAATCTTAAAATTGGAATGCATCTAATGCTCCAAAGATGAGAGTTTTAATTGAAAAATCTACACAACAATTTGAAATGCGTCTTATGTTCGGAAAATAGGTATATTAGGTAATCGGTTTACGAACAGTTCGGTATGTGAATCAAACATACAACATACTTTATGTTCGGACAATAAACACATGTTCGTATAATGAAATTAATTTATGTTTCTTTCAAGAACTAAGTATAATAGTTCGGTTTACGAACAATATCTTTGAACGAAAACAGTTCGTTATGTGAATTAAACATACAAAATACTTTATGTTCGGACAACAAACACATGTTCAAATAACGAAATCAATTTACGTTTCTTTCAAGAACTAAGTATAATAGTTCGGTTTACGAACAATATCTTTGAGCGAAAACAGTTCGGTATGTGAATTAAACATACAAAATATTTTATGTTCGGACAACAAACACATGTTCGGATAATGAAATCCATTTATGTTTCTTTCAAGAACTAAGTATAGTAGTTCGGTTAACGAACAATATCTTTGAACGAATTATGATATAGATCATCTACTGCATATTAAATAAGCAATATAATCTCATTTAATATACGTAAATAAGTAAACTAATAATATAAGTAAATTCATTTATTTGTTAAATCCAAACTTCCACATTTCGTATTCAAAAGAACATCATTTTTATTAAAGTATTAACCTCAATAGTTTTATACAAATTGCTAATTAATAAATATTGTAATTCTAATTATTACATAAATAAATTAGTTTATTATACAAATATAATCAATTCATTTTAATAATTATTCTTAAGTATTTCATTTCATATACAAATGTTGATTCATAAATGTATGTACAGCATTTTCTTTTGATGAATGAAAATATACAAATTTTACTTACAAAGCAAATAAATCAAGTAAATTGAAATAAAAAATAATTGTTTGTAGTATTTGCTTTTATTTATGATGGGAGACTTGTGGAATAAATTGTCGTATGAATACGTATAAACATATATGTAAAAAAGAAGTAACAAACATATTTTTGTCGTGTCGAGTCGCGTCGTGCGACATACAAATGTAATGTCTGGGCCGTGTCTGTGTCAGAAGAATGCATAAAACAGACGAAAACGAGGCACACGAAGTAAGAAAAAAGAAAATTCAATCATCCTGCAAGTACATTAAATTATCAATTGAATTGCTCGTCTCACGTAATTTTATAAAATTACAATTTTTATTTATTTATTTCCTGCAAACACACGCACATTCCATCTATATTTGTACGCATACCATTCATTTTTTTTTCATGTTAAATAATATTTACACGATTTTTTTATAGTGTTATAAATAAGTTTATTTTTATAACAACATTCCGTATCCGTTCATTCATACATTCGTGCACCTAATAAAAACACACGCAAAATACTATTTATGAATGGAAAATCTAAATTTTTGTTATTCACATGGAAAACAATTGTATAATTTACTATTATAGTAATTAAATAAATTTGCTTCAAAAGTGTTTGTCTAATCGACTGAAGCGATGCAATTTACTGGATTTTCCAATGAGATTTAACATCTAATTAGCAATTAAAGGAGCTATCCAATATTAAATTGTCATTTGTCAACCGTTAAACCACTGAATGTTTTGTTATAAAATAAATTTTAAATAAAAACAGACGTTATAATAACAGAAAGAAAACAAATTTGGCAATAAATTTAAAGTGAAGATACACCAATCACTTGACTTGCACTTAAGATAGGTTCCTCAGGAAAGCGTGTTAATCGAAACCTTTACTTTAGATATTACAAACCGTGTAAATAGAAAATAATACGAAAACGTACAAATAAAAGACACATGTTTTGTGGCTTATAAATAAACAAACCAAATATGCAAAATTCAATGAAAAATTTTGAAAAAAACATAAAAATTCATAAAATTACAAACGTGTGAAGGTTTAATATGTATGCAATTAATTAACATATAGAAAGAAATAATTAGAAATCTTTAAAATGGTTAATTGTATAATTGTAGTCTTTCGTAAATTAACTTTTTTTAATGATTTATTTTAAATATTATGTAAAATCAAATGTAGCATTTCAATTTAGAATTCGTGTAACAGAAAATGTATCAAGTAAATAGATATATTTTAGAAAATGTTCCGTGTAAATCACATATATTAAAGACCGTGTTAAAGCAAAACCGTATAAATAACCTAATGGTATAGGTATATTATTAATAATATATATATATATAATAATATTTTTGTTTGTGACAATTATATAGAAATGTCATTTATTTTTTCATATATTTTATTCGATATTTCTTCGTGTAAATTTAATTTATCACTAAAAAAACATATTTTTTTATCGTCTCGAAACATAAATTCATGTAAATTTCAACATAATAAAACAAAAATTAACCAATGGTCAAAATCCATTTCCAGCAATTAACAATTTGTTCATCATTATATAATAATTTTATTAATTATGTATGCGCATTCAATTAATTCATAAAATTATTATTAACATTTGTGTACAAAGTTTATTACAAGGAAAATAGCAACAATTAATTTCTTTAATATAAACCTTAATTAATTAACTGGTTTAAGAACATAAAATTACACGCATCGTAAAAATTATAATTGTAAATCCTTGGTTTTCCGTTTCTTCGTGTTTTTTTTTCTTCTTTTCTTAGAAAGTTGTATTGAGAATGTTCCCATCTCACCGCAATAACTTGAAGCAAATGCCACAAGTTTCGTCTTCCCATGAGGGAGGAGCGAATAACAGCTTTCGGGTTGGAAGAATTGCAAAAGTTTTCGTCCTTCCAATGCGGAACACTCAAATTTATATATATATATATATTATATGAAACTTTAATTTAGCAATTTTTCACGAAATAATTTTATTAAAAACTTTACTCGTAAACTGACATCACTCTTCGTTAACAATTGCATCTTGAAAAATAGACGTGTCATAGTGGTAACATTACACAATTTATATTTCTTTAAACGATTTTTTTTTGTCGAAATTACATAAGAAATATGATTTATTATTAGATACTTTTTAATTGTTTTTTTTAATCATTTCTATGAATTATCATTATTAGAAATCAATGCAGAAATAAAATGAGATTTTCCTGAAAATTGTATGGAAAATTCAAAAGAGAAATATTAGTAAAAGCTTATTAAAAAAAAGTAGATTAAAAGTTTTCAAGTAGAATTCATAATAAATATTGACTATTTCATCATATTTTAATTAATTAACTAACATAGTGTTGAAAAACAAAATTTAATCTTTTTTTTGTAATATAAAATTAGACTACGATAAATATGTGATATTTGATATTGTAATAAATATTATGAAATGCGTATTTTAGTAATGATTTTTGCCATTTGCTTTGATTCAATCCACGAGATGAAAACCAGACATAGTTGCATTTAATTGTGCGAACAAAGTCTGCTTGAAAACTACACGGAGTTCGCTTTTAATTTTCGTTTTATTTATAAGTGTGCGCATCAAATGGAAGTAATGTATGAAATTATGGACATTTGAATAGGGATTTCGCAAATCTCCAGAGATTGTGTGCATCGAAAGAGTGTATTCATATGTGTGATAAAGCGAGTGAGAGAGAGAGGGAGGGAGAATGTTAAAGGGAGGAAGGAAAGGAGTTTTGCAGAAGTTTTGGAGTATTGCGCTTTTATTATTTAGTTTCGGAAGCCGTTTGGCTTTATATGAATGCGAGTGTGAAAACGGAAAATTGCGCGAAACCACCCCCCCTCAAGCACCCATCCCCGGAACAGTTGCCACCGCCGCCTCCGTTGCAGCCCCTTCCACGAAAATTTTCTATATTAACAAGCTTCGCTTTGTGTTCGCCAACTGGAAACATGTGGAAGCTCAGGATGAGGACGAGGACGAGGAAGGAAGGACTTTAATTTGAAATGTATATATATATATACACTTACCCACACAAACTCTCTATATACTTCATACATGTATGTGTGTATATATTTCTGCAGGGTGAAATTATAAAACGTCTGGTGCATTAATTTATACAATTAAGGAACGAGTGTTTGTACTACTGTGTACCGTATTTCGGTTATAAAAAAGAACTTTAATTTGCGCCGCGCGAGTTTATTAAAAATTCTCACGTTTCGGCTTAATGAAAATTAATATACGGAAAAGGAAAATAAAGTTAATATAAAAAAAAACAAACGAAATCGTCCAGAGACAAACCCTTTTTTTTCACAAGGTTGTTTTTTTTTCATATATTTATTTTTCGACCTTTATTTCGGTCGCACGGACATCGTAAAATGAAGCAATTAGTAAACGTAAGAAGGGAAATATTAGCGAAACGCTGTCCACATTAATCCATGAAATTTTCCGACGTTTTTCTTTCCAGAAAAATGAAAATAATTTTTGTACAACTATGCAAATTTGCTTTAACTTCTTTCGTGTGTTTATAATTTATGTAACATTTTTTGAATATTCTGCAAGTATTTAGTTTTATCACATGGATAGTATAGTTCACAAACTGTTTTGCTTATTTAGAATTGCTTTAAAGTAGACAATTACTTAAAAGTTAAATAATTTAATAATTATCGTATACATTACATAATCAACTTGATTTATGAACTAAATAGTAAATTCTAAATTAATGACTTAAAGACATCAAATTATTTATAAAAAATGATGAGCCGACTATAATTTTAATTATTTCACAAACAGATAAGTAAAGTATATAATTATTAATATACAATTATAAAAAAAGTTTGTATTTATTCACCAATTAAAAAAAAACTTTCCAACATTCTCAATCCCTTTGTGCTAATTATTTTCTTGTTAACATTATTAAAAATATAAATATTTCGCTTAGTGCGCCTTCGAACAGTGCGGATTTAATGACTTACAATGAAGCAATTAGTAAACGTATATACACCCATACCACGCTATACGGCCGTTCTCTATACGGCATTTCGCTATAACGACCCTCTTCAATTAAGGAACGTTTTCGATTTACGGCCTAAAATGTTTCGCTATAACGGCATAAAAAAACTTTTTTTCCATGTCGATATATCTACATGTTGCCAATCTTGCGCAAGCGCAATAATTGATACCCTATACGGCTTTTCGCTTTACGGCCAAGTTTCGTGGAACGTTCTAGGCCGTAAAGCGAGGTATGGGTGTATTATATTAAGCAATTAAATTTACCGACGTGTTTCTTTCAGGAAATATGAACATTATTTTTGTGTGATAAAAAACTATACTTTAACTTATTTCTCATTTATATAATTTAATTTGTAACATTTTTTAATAACTAGCATAAATTGTTTAGTTCACAAAAGTTGTATATTTTTCCTAATTACTTTGGTTTTAATATTATAAATAAATAAATGCAGAAATACTTCGCATAGTGCGCCTTTGATCAGTGCGAATTCACTTATTATTTATAGGTAACAAGGGAACAATTTGACAATTCAGGCAATTTTAACATATATATTACATAGGGGATATAATTATTTTAAAAAGGCTTAGGTTACTAAACTCTTTAGAATTGGTAGGTATGTAGTTCCTCGATTAGTCCGGTTCCAAATATGCTTGTATTGTTAGAAACCGGAATATACAAAATATAAAACAAGTAATTTATTTATATAAATAATCTATTTTATTTCTTCATAAAGTCTTTCAGTTTTAATATGCATTTAAATCCTCGATTAGTCCGGTTTAAAACATTCTCAGATTAGGAAAACCCGCACAATACAAAGTATTCACATTGTCAAGAACAGAAATATTAATCTCGTCTGTTTTCAGCAATGTTTTATTTCACAAAATAAAACAAAAGAGCGGAACGATGCTCTTGTTTTTCGTAAATAGCCGAGCAGATAATCTTTATTGCATAACGACGTTACACGTGTTTTTTCACGCAAAACCGCCCAATTTCCAGGATTTTTCAGTTTTATTGCTGCACACGGAAGAAAAAAACGTGTAATAATTACAGCGAACACACCAAAATATAAAGAACCTCGGAGAAGCTTAATAAAAGTGCCAAAAATACCTGGAAAAAGTGGTGGAAGGTAGAATTTTATATATTTATTAAGAGCAACGAGTTACATAATGTAAAATGTGAATAATTAGCTTTCATATGTAATAAGTTTATATAGAAACTCTGAAATATATAGTATTTAATTTGAATTATTTAAGGACAAAAAGTTTAATTAACATTTCTTTACAATTTTGTTAAATCATGTATTATTTCTTACTGTTTCAATAAACCTTATTATTTATTTAGAAAAGTTAGATAATCAACAATTATAAATGTAATTGTCCTCTTTCATTAATTGTAAACGAAAAACTAATCACTAATTGGAACAATATTGAGACGAATAAATTGAAAATCAAACATGAAAAAAATATAAAGGATATCAATGATTAAAGAACAATTACATTATTTGCTCATCAATTAATAAATAAGTTATTTATCATAATAAAATTGTTTAATTACTAAACGCAATGAAGTTGAATTATTACAAACAAAAAAGTATGATTTATTGCACAATAATGAGTAATTCATTATTTTACTAAATACGTTTTATTGCTTGTAATAAATTCTTTTTTTATGATTTTAATTACTATCACACATTAGTTAATTCATATATTTCATTAATTTATGGACTTTAACGTTTTATTTAATTAAATGCAAAAAAATCTACCTCTTTTTGTAACATTTTCTTATATTTGTGTGTAGATTTTAATGCAATTATCAACAATCTTTCCTATAATTCAATTTTCATTCAATTTAATTTAAGAAACACAAATCATTTTGTAGAAACGTTTCCTCTGTAAATTCTATTAGAAAAAATCATGTTAACAAATTTATGACAGAAACTTCAACATTCCGAATTATATAATTAATATCTTTCTAAGAATGAGTGTGAAATCCGTCAATCAAAGTCGGTGTTGTTTTCTCTTGGAATATACTGCACATATGTCTCATCGACGGAACAGGTGTTCCGGTGACATTTTTCGGCGTCTTTCAGTCATGGAGAAGAGGAAAAAAAAACATACCATTTCGGCATTTCAAATCCGTGCATCGGATGGCCGTCGCGCATAAAGATTAAAATGTCTGTTAAAAGGCCAATCGCTTCTTCCCACTGCTTCTTCGGAGGAGGAATGAATACACACCTCCTTCTATACGTATATAGGACTTAATTTACACAATTGTATACTGCATTAAATATAATTATGTAATAATAACGGTAATAAATGCAAAAACAGTAAACAAAATATAGTTCTTTAAGAATTATGGAACTGCAAAGTCCAGTGGTTAAATACAAGCGACGGGTGTAATTTAATAGGCTGTCATTCCTTTTATTTGTAATTTATAGCAAATTTGTTTGAAATTTAAATCTAACTAAATTGTATTTTATAATAAATGTGTATGCATATGTCTGCATATACTATTTGTATTAGTTTTTATTTATTGCACTTTCATTTTGATGCAAATTGGTGACAAATAATGCATGTTAATACTTATTTTTAGATTTAAAATTAATAGAACAAAATTCATTTTAAGCACAAATTAAATGCCCAAAATCGGACCTTGGTTAATAGCCTAGTACATTTATTTTACTATTTTGAATATATTTTCATGTTTTTTTTAACAAAAACAAAACAAAAACACTGTTACAAAGTTCATCCCCTTTTTTCATTCTTGTTTGTATTTTTCTATTTCCTCTATACGATACTCTATTATTCATAATAAATTCGTTAAAAAAGGATAGAAAAAATTCATTTCTAGAGTTTCAACTTTAGTTGTGGATAAATAAATTAAATAATTAAATAAAAGTATTAAAAATACAAGACATTTATAATTAATACATACATTTATGTGATTATTTTTCCTACTAAATGTCTGTACAAGGTTTAGAATTTTCCAATTTAATTTATATAATTTTCCACTTAAATTATTTCAATTATTCAGTGTTAATTATTACTCATTCTTAGAAATAAAAAAGGTCAAAAATATTATTGAAATTTAAATTAATGATTTATTAATTTTGTCATTCATTTCGATTATTTTTTTATGTTAATTAGATTTTTATATAGTTATTGAATGAGTTACATATTTTCATGTAAATTTCATCAATAATTGAAAGTAAAATATCTATTAACAAAACATATTTTTAAAAAAATGAGGTAACACAAATATCAAACAATAATAACGGACAAGAACACTTCTTATATTATATTGGTTACCGGAAAACAGAAAAAGTAAATACAGAACACGAAAAATCAATGAATATATAAACCGAATAGGGAAAATGTGGATAGGAAATATCAGAACAAAGATAAAGACAACAGTACAAAAACAAAACAAAGTAAAGTTGAAGAAACTGGACAGGAAATATCAAAACTAAGATTGACGGGAACTGTATAAAAATCGAACAAAGTAATAGGAATACAAAAACTGAAGATATATTCTGTTCATGCTAGGTCTGTTTTTTCGTGTTCTGTTTGTCGATCACCAATATAACATAAGAAGTGAAAATATTTCTGTAATTTTAGCCAAAATTGAATAAATAAATAAATCAATAATAATTATACAATCAGTCTCCGATCGAATAATTTTATTATTATACTTTATTTTCATTGATTTTCTTCATTTCCGAATTTTCTACTTTTATTTGGTTATATATGTTTATAGTCCTTTGTTATTTCATTTTTCTGTTTATCCGTATCACATTTTCTTTCAGAACATTTTTTTCGTGTAATTTGTAACCATATTTATTAATTGTGTTAATTAGTTAGTTCATATAGCCCTAATTGTAACTAATAAAGATTATTGTTAATTATATAATTTGTTTAATTTTCTTTGCTTTATTTTGATTACGAAAATCCTTTGTTATTTCATTTTTCTGTTTATCCGTATCACATTTACTTTTAGAACATTTTTTTTGTGTAATTTGTAATCATATTTATTAATTGTGTTAATTAGTTAGTTCACATAGGCCTAATTGTAACTAATAAAGTTAATATTTGTTAATTACATAATTTGTTTGATTTTTTTGCTTTATTTTGATTACGAAAATATCAATCTGGAAATCACATTTTCTTTCAGAACATTTTTTTTTGTGTAATTTGTAATCATATTTATTAATTGTGTTAATTAGTTAGTTCACATAGGCCTAATTGTAACTAATAAAGATTATTGTTAATTATATAATTTGTTTAATTTTCTTTGCTTTATTTTGATTACGAAAATCCTTTGTTATTTCATTTTTCTGTTTATCCGTAACAGATTTTGTTTCAGAACATTTTTTTGTGTAATTTGTAATCATATTTATTAATTGTGTTAATTATTTAATTCACATAGCCCTAATTGTAACTAATAAAGGTTGATATTTGTTAATTACAAAATGTGTTCGATTTTCTTTGCTTTATTTTGATTACGAAAATATCAATCTGGAAATGTACAGATACGCAAAACGATTTCCTTATTTTGTTTATTCCAATTGAAGTTCACTTATGCAAAGTGCGCAAGGAGTAAGTAAGTAAGATAGATTTAGAAACCCGTGTCCTATTTTGAGAAACCTATTTACTTAGCGTTGTTTCATCGAGTGATTCAGACCGCTTAAAATTCCTGCAAAGAAAAAGCGTCGATCTCGGCCACGAGAAACTGCTTACACACAAACTATCATTGCTATCTTTATTTCCAAGGCGATTTCCATAAATATCCGCATTGAAAAGTCCTAAGCCAACGACGTTTCCATTCGCGCCTTGCAACATTTTATTATGCAAATACCGATGTTTGTGTGTGTGTGCATGTGGGGCGACAATTGCTCTCACAACAACAACGAACGAAAAAAATCCTGAATGATTACTCCATGCCAAAAAGGAACGCGAAAAGAAAGAGAGACCCACTTGCGTTATGTAAATTCGAAAACCTGAATGTGTAACCTTTTTTTTCTCTCCGTTTAAAAGTTTCGTTTTCGCACAAAACCAGGCTTAATTATGCATTTTCCGAATGGAATCCATGATGCAATGTATTTTTCAAGAATTGGTCACGTAAGTCGAGGGCGTCCATAAATAACTCACAAGGATAGCGGCACGGGGAACAAGTTTTTTTTTTACACACGTTTTTGGGGAGTTGAGTAAAAAAAACGCAAGAGTGAATTCCGCTGGGAGGAGAGACAAAGTGAAGCCATCCATAATGCACACCGAAAAGGGTTGCGTAACCCTGGGGCTGACCTCGGTGGTCATAAATAGTTCACTTTTCCTTTCAAGATGATGCACTTTTATTGCCGTCTCGAAGAAACCGAAAGATAGTGATGAGGAAGAATAAGAGAAGATGAAGAAAGAAAAGAACGATTTTACAATACCACAGAAGACGCAACAGAGAGTAAGAATAAAGGATTAAGGGAATTGCGTAACGTCCTTGTGGCTCCCTTTACGACGGTCTAATTGCAGATTTCTCGGAGCCACACTGAAAGAAAAGATCAGCTAAAGAAAAGTAAGAGTTTTGTGATGGTCAAGGTGTTTTATTGATTTCATTTTACGAATACCAAACTGTATTATGTAATACAATTCTTCGTTTTTTCACTCAGTAACCTTGTGAGTTTGTTACCTGATATTTCTTCTCTAATAAATATATCTCCTTTTTTTATAAACATTTCTATACTAATCCTTAACCTACAGCATTTGTCTCTTGAATTAGAGAAATGTCATGCTTGAAACAATAAATATTAGTACTATTAATAAATTATTCACAAAACAATAAAAATATCAATAAATTTGTTTATTGATTTACATGTTTTACTAGTAGTTATTTTATTGATTGAACTATATTTATGATATTTCTATGTATATTAAATCAAAATTTATCGAAAGTTTTCATTTCATGGTTTAAATTACACTTGATGTCCGGTTAACGAACAGTTTGGATTTCGAATACAACAAAGAGGATTTATGTTCGGACAACAAACAAATGTTCGTATAACGATCGATTGACTAATAGTAGTGTTTCGGTTAATGAACAATGTCTTTAAATGGATTGTGTTCTTTAACAGACTGTTAAACAGACAAATATTATAATAAACATTGTAATAAAAATGTGTATGTTCGGATTACGAACATACCGACCCTTTAAGAACTAAAACTAATGGTTCAGTTAACGTACATTGTCATTGTCAAGTTAATTAATCATATTTTATGTTATTAGTTAACAGAAAATTAATTAATGTAATTTTTGTATCAAATTATCGAAATAAAATGTAAACTGAATATAAATTAATAAAAACAAATAAATTTAAAAAAAGCTTGAAACAGAAAATAATTATTAAATATTTAAACTATTTTCATTAAATTTTGTCTTTAATATTGCAACAAACGTTATTGCTATTTGCTTATGGTGATATATAAGATAAGTATATGAAATTGAGAATAAAGTGGTAAAACTTTTCAATTTTCAGAATGTTTCAGTGCACTTGCTGAAGATATTGATACACACTCCCAGAGCACTATTCCAAGGGTGTTCATCATGATAGCATGATGCAACTGGGAGCAGGTTATAGCATCACCATAAATAATCCTGTCACTACTAAATCGAGTAAATCATCATTTATAAAAGTAAGTGAAAAAAAATATACTTCTCGTGAGTATAAAATAATATAAATAGTATTAATAACTTTATTTTAAATAAATATTAGTCATCTCTTATTTCATAATGTATAATTATAAATTAATTAACAACCGGAAAAGAAACAACAGAAATGGAAAATCTAATACAACAACAAAAAAGTTTATAACAGCATTTGAAATAGTATCCCATTTTGTAAGACCCTTTAATGTATAATTAAAAAAATGTACAACTATGAGATTATTCAATTTTTAAACAACACTGGTTTTATTATATTATTCCATTATTTAAGTGTCTTCTTTATTTATATTTATTGTGCGTTCTAATGATTGCTTATTACAAGTTCTTAATTACACACATACCTCGCTTTACGGCCTAGATACTTTCCACGAAACTTGGCCGCAAAGCGAAAAGCCGTATAAGAAATCAATTATTGCGCTTGCGCAAGATTGGCAACATATAGATATATCGACATCGAAAAAAGTTTTTTTTCCGTTATAGTGAAACATTTTAGGCCGTAAATCGAAAACGTGCCTTAATTGAAGAAGGCTGTTATAGAGAAATGCCGTATAGCTAGATATGGGTGTATTTTATAATGAAGTTTACTATTGTTGTGTGACTATAGAAAAACATTATATCAATAAATATTACATAATGTAATGTAAACCAAAAAAATAAAAGAGATAAATTAACACTGCTGTTTTTTTTTAAAGCATCATCTGGTGGTTGTGTGTCCTCACGTAAGTGAGCCCTAAAGTGAATTCTAACGGGAATTTTATTTCTCTCTTTTTCATTCT
>JAFMTC010001016.1:107503-119954 GCA_018845635.1 Nicrophorus orbicollis
TTTTTTTTTTTTTTTTTTTTTAAATTACTTAAAAGTCAATAACATGTTTTTAGTTGGAAATAATGTAGAATTATTTACAAATTATTTTTCACGCTATAGGAATAACATCATCATAAATTCAACAATTTAAAGCATTATTTAATCAGTGTCTTATTTATTTTGTAAATGTAAAATTTTGTAAATTACAAAATCATGTTAGAATACAAATTGAGATTAAGAATATTCAAATGAAAAAACTGCAAATAAAGAATGTTGTTTATTGCAAGTCTAATAAACAATATAAAATATTGAATTTATGGAAAAACAAATTCATTTTGAATGCATTTCTTGTCTAAATTGCTTAAGTTTATTATAGCCGACACTAATAGTTAATTAATTTAATTTATTTGATTTTTGGGTGAAAAATTTCTATATAAATAATATATTATTTGTAATTCAATTTTGTATTTACTTTAATATACAAGTTAAATATAGTTCTGCGAAAAATTATACATCATTGCAGCTTCCTTTGGAATGTTTAAAAAAAATGAATGATTTTTAAAAAACACAGTTTTATTGATCAAAAATTAAACATAATTTTATTTATTTTTTTAAATCTTAATTTTGATTAAAAAACGTATTGAGTAACGTTTATTAATAAAATATTAACTTTAATAAAAGTTTTAAAAACGTAGAACTATTAACGAAAAAAAATAAGAACATTTTTTACTTAATAAACGTTTTAAAAAATATAATTTTTCATGTTAATAAAATTTATTATTTTAACTTAATTATGCTTAAACACATGTCGAAAAATGTACTTTAATTAACAACAAAATGTATTAACTATCTGCTTTGAAAAATATACTTTTATAAATACCAATTTTTACTCAATTTTGATTAATAAAATTTTGAAAAACGTATATTAACAAAAAAATAACTTAAATATGGTTAAAAAGATGTAGAAAATTACTATAGTGGTTAAATTAAACATGTTTTGAAAAATACACTATATTAATTAAAATTTTTACTTAATTTTGGTTAATAAAAGTTTGGAAAATATAGTTTTATTATCATCATTTCAATACAATTATTATGTAAAACGATTACCTAAATCATTCAGCATGTCCGTATTTTCTATAACAATGTTTTGTAATGCAAAATAATGTAATTTTATTGTTATTATTTGAGTGGTTGGGATTACGTAATGAAATTACTTACAGCGTGCATTAAATGACTTTTTTCTTTCAGTTTCAGGTTATCGATGCTGTGTGGTTGAGTCGGCTGTGCGAAGAAGAAAAACAATGGAAACGGATTCAATCGTTCGAAACTAGAACGCACTTTGTATATAAAGCGAAAGAAAACCCATAAAACGTTTGCCTTCTATTGTTAGAAACAAATCGAAGCGAATCTATATTTTTAATAAGAAGATAACACGTTCCAATAATTAAACGGTAAACATGTATTTCGTGATGCACCAATAAAAATTACAGAAATTGGTTTACTTTATTTATCAAAAAAACAACCATAACAACAAAAAAATCCTTATTCCTAAATAAATATTGAGTTAAATTGTTAGAAAATAATAATTTTTAAGTGATTTTTCAATCAATAATCAATTTCTTAAATAGATTTATAATATTATTTAATAATTGTAGAAAAACAATCACAAGTTTTTTGAATATTTTTGTAGTAAATTTCATTAAATATATAATATTTTTATAATAACTTCATCATAGGGTATTTTTTTTTGCATATTTCTTGGAATAAAGAAATTTCAATCAACATTACTTACACCAATGATCATTACTTCTTAGAACATTTTTTTTAGTGAATTTCAATGATCAATTTTCATTAATAGTTTTAATATAACAAACCAAAATATTTATTCCAGAAATCGTAAGGTTTTAGTACAGTTTTCTTGAGTATTTTATTAAATAAACAGTTAATAATAATTAAATAGTTTAACCCTAATAATTGTTTTTCTTTAAAGCAATTTTCTCTAGAATTTTATTGATTAATATTTGTTGATTATTTTACTATAATAATTAAATGGTTTTATACCATTTTTTGGTGTATTTCATTACAAAAGCAATCATCAAAACATTTCAATTAATAATTGTAAGTTATTAGAACAATTTCTAGTGAATTTTGTTGATTTATCGTTGAGTTTTACTATAAAAATCAATAATATTAGTTATAATAATCTTAAGATTTTATACCAATTTTTTGGTTTATTTCATAGCAAAAACAATAATCAATACTTTTCAAACAAAAATCATAAATTCTTACAACAATTTGCTGATAATGATCGGAAGCTGTCAAAAGATTTCTTTATTGTGCCGATATTTGGTTTCCATTTCACAGTGGCAATAAAACGTTATATAAGCTCAATCTATTTACGACGTTGTTAAGTACTTTGAAGGAGGTGAGGTAAGGGGTGTCTTACTTACTAACTTTAGTGGCTAATGCTGGGCCATATAAAACCCCTAAAGACTCGCACATTGCCAGTAAACAAAATAACATCGCAATTAGCGATATTTACAAATCGACATTCCGCAAATTGCCTTTCTTACATAAATCCACAGAATGATTTATTGCCGGGAAATTAAGCATTAACGAAAATTGCTTCTTTAAACACTTCACACTTCTGCAAAATAGCCGTGTAATTCATAATATTGTTTCATAATATTTACAAAAAAAACTTATTACAATTCAATAATAAAATTAGTTCCAATAAAAGCATTTATACACTCTTTTTTTTATAAAGGAAAGTATCTTGAATAATAACTTTCATAATTGATCAATTAAAAATATAAATTATATCCATAAGAAAAATAATAGCAAATTCTATATATGAAATAATTAAATATTATTTTATGCTTTATATAGATTTTCAAACTTAAAAATGAATAATATTAATTAATAAGTATAAATAATTAAAATCATCTAAATAATTTAGTCTAACCAATAAAAAAAACTAATAAATGAAACTACGATTGAAATTGGAAAAGTTCTTGTCAACTTTTTGTTATTATTGTAAAAATCAGGAAGAATATGAAATATATCTTACATGTTTCTTACTAATGAAGCAATATATATAAACGAATATATTTTATGCAATTTGGGAAAACTTTCTATTTCAAACTTGGAAAAAAAAATCTAAATAACTAACGAGAATTCACTTTGACTCATCAAGCGAGCTGTTGCATGCAATGCAGTAGGAAGCAATAAATTTACTTAAGTAGATTCATAAAGATAAGGTAACTTATTTAGGAGCAATTAACGCGCCTTCAAGTGGTCTCTTTTACTTTATCAAATTTTGAAAACGTTTTAGTAGATTTAAAGGGAAAAAAAGAGTCAATTTTCTACTTTCAACAGTGCTAACAAGGTTGAGAAAGAGAATACTTGAGTCTTTAACAATGAAAACATACAATTTACTTACGTATAATTAATAATAATTATATATTTTGTAATAATCACACAAACACATAAAAATAAAATAGTGACCGGAAAACTAATAGACAAATACAGAAAATTAACAAAACAGAACAATCGGTTTATAGATGTTTCATCTGGCTGATCATTTTTCATTTAATTTGATAATGATTATTGAACACAGATCTCTCCTATTCCTATCTTTAGTTTATTTCTGTACTGTGTTTTATTCTTGTTCTGTTGTTTCAATGTTTTTTTTGACCTATTCTCTTTTTACTTGTTCTGAGTATTTAAAGAACCATATAAAATATAATTACATAATAAAATGCTATTGATTATAGGAAATGCAATCATTTCTACCAATTTTATATAAAAAAACAGAAATAATTATGGATTTTTTAAATCAATATTTTAGAAATTAGAAAATAAGAAAGAGCATTTATGATTTATTAAATTAAATAAATAAAAAACAATTAGTTAAGATCATTTGAAAAATCCTTGAATTAATTGTTGAATCATAAGTAATTAAAGTTAAAAATATATATTATATTGTAACTAGAAATTAATTAAATAAAAATTTACGTAATGTTTTCTACTTATACAATTATAACGTATAAAAAAAGTTCATACTTCTTTACAATGTTATATTAATACGAAAATCATTATAATTAACAAAGCTGTAATTATAATTAATATGTAAGCAGAAAATAATTACTACAAAGTAATTATAATTATCATAAATGATGAATCATTATGAAATCATACATTGTATTTACTCTTACTATAATTATATTGGAAAATAAAATATGTGAAGAGTGTTTTGAATGCAAAAGTCATTTCAAAAACCGCAGACCAATTTACAGAAGCTCTTCTAAATTTGCATGCAATGTATATGTGCAAACCAATAAATAACGTAAGTAAATAATTCATTACTTCTACCGCATATTGAAACTAAATTAGTGCATCAATTATTCTACAAATATACAATACAAATTTTGTTGAAAATTATTAAATCATTTAGATTATTATGTAAACATAATTTCATTCCAAGTGTTGTTCAAATTTAAGATACAATTTTGTATAAATAAAGAAATTTAGTCTCGTGTTTTATAAATCATATCTATATAGTGAACTAATCATTTGAAGGTTAATATTTTCATTCAAAGTCATTGAAAATATTCAATTTTATACAGAGAATTAAGTTGTAAAATGTGAAAGTAATTACGTATTGTTCACAATAAAATTAAAATATGATACAATTATAGTGAATTGAGTGCTTTAAATGAATTCATTGATAATAAAAGTAAGGCTAACATTTTATTATATTAATGTTAAATTGTAAGAAGTTAATTAGGTTACAGAATATGAAAATAATTACGTCACAAGAGTAATTTACTTAACAATTAAAAGATTAGACAATTTCGGTAATTGAATTGAGTTTTTATGAACATGAGTTAATTCATATAAAAAAAGGTTTGTACTTTCATAAAATGTCATTGAAAATAGTAAAATTTAACAAGAACAGAAAACAAATATTGTTAAATTTGCAATGAAATTACTATAAATGAATTAAGTCTTTTGACTGAATTAATTGATACACAAATATTAGCCTAACCTAAAATATTGTTGTTTCTAATAAAATTGTTTTATTTCTAAGTAAATACCTTTATTTTGTTGATGATTTCACTACTAAAGCCAAATAATATGAAATTATAAATATCGATTATGATGTGTCAAAATGACAACAAACACAGTTATATAACATGTATGTTTGATGAGTATCTTCTGCTCCAATGATATAAGCTTCATTGGATAAGCGACGGAAGATATTTTACCGGATTCGATTTGCGATATGATCTTAATTAACACCCGATTCCCAGGAAACGCGATAATTGGCAGACGCGAAATTTCATCAAAAACATGTGCGACACGAAGTTGTTGCAGACTGAGGAGAATCACCTGCTGCACCCTGCCCCCCAACCAAAAGCCCAACTTCCCTGTAGTTAGTTCGTAGGCTAAGTATGCAGTAACCATAGAAGCAAGTTTGCACAACTGTACTAATTGCGACCGTAAAATTTGCAAACAACACTTACTATAACTAAGATGTATTACTGCAGTAAAGGAACAAATGAAGTTTTTTTTTTGATGAGTTTACTCTTTCATTTAGTCGAAACAAATGGTGGGTAATCAGTGGGCAATTAAGATTTTATTTCGTTGAAGAATAAATAGAAGAAGAAGCAAAAACAAGAAAAAAAACATATATAATGCGGACAACAGATTCCTACTTGTTTCAAGTAATTTACGAGCGCCCATTACGCGACAAGGAAAAGAGAGTAATGGAAGGAAGAGAGGTCTGTTGTGTGTATGTGTGAGCAGTGGCTTCTAAAAGTGTTTAAAGTTTATTGCTTTTCCGTGGGAGGCCGACCACTCATTCAGAAACAAGTGTTTCATATGAAATGATCCTCGAGGCGAGGGAGGCCAATTGAATGAGCAGTGTGGCCAACTGTATCCATGGTACAATTCTTTTTGGGGATATTTCGGTTCGTCGCATTGGTAACGTTGGTCAATGATGGCCTCCGGGTCGTTGTTGATTTATGGTTGCGCTTTGGGTCGGCCATGGGTCTCGATCGACCAATCGGATTGCAGGTAGGTGGGCTCCTCAAGAAATGCAAAGAAAGGTGAGGATGATGCTGAGGTCTCTTGGGATGGTTCTCTTCATCCGGTTTTCTTCGATTCCGATTCTGTCTGCCTGCTTTTTTTTAGTATCTACAGTTCGATGGCGCTTCGACGGAAAACGGCTGAACTTGTGATGGAAACTAGGGGGGAAAACCCGAGTCGATATACTTCGCGCGCGCGCGCAAAATTATTGCACCTGAAGACATGCACTGAACTAGAGCAAATTACAAATGTATTCAATTGCATTTCCTCAATCTTGACCTATTGTTAAACTTTATTCTAAAGTCAAAATTATTTTTTGTAATTTGAAAAATTTACATTCGTTTTGAGAAAACGACATTAACTGTATTTAGACATATGTATTCAATTACATTTCTTCAGTTCAATAAACTATTGTTAAATATAAGAATTATCAAAATATATTTCTTCTTTTAATTTGAAAATATTTGATAATAATATAATAACAGTTATCAATTAAACACAAATTTCTGTTATAAATTATTTAAAAAATATTTAATAGCTTCTATTTAACTTTTAATCAAAACATTCTTTAGCAATAAAAGTAATTCATTTGAAGATTTACACAAAAGTAAATTAACAAAATATATCAAAATTAATTTTTAAATGTACATTTCTTTAAGAAAATTTTCATTTACAACACATAATATTACTTATAAATAAAGAAAATTTATAAATATTTAGTTATTAGATACGTCACATAGTTTAAAAATTAGGTCTGTATCATTTCTATGTATAAAATATGTTTTTAAATAAGTGTAGATGAAGATTTACACAAAAATTGCAAATGTAGTCAAAAACATTTCCCTCATTATTTATGTGGATAATAAGTGACAGAAAATTGCTTACATTTTGTCCAAAACCAATGTTTACAAATAAACGATCCAACTTAGTTTTCAATTAATTTTCAATCGACACTAGCTCCGTAAATAATCATGTGACAGTGAGACGCATTCTAAAATATTTTCATAATAAAATTGAGCAAACAATAACCATACGTCTATTGCTACAACATTATAAAATAATATACACATTCTAATTTTGATCCTGAAATTTTAGTTGTTGTTTTTTTGTTCATGAAAACTTTTCAATTCTGTATGTTATAATTTGCTAAAAAAGACATATAAACATCAATCAACAATGATTCATTATCAAAAATAATTCAATATCAATATCAAATGCATTTTTTCCAATAAAAATAAACAATAATAAAAGTCTATTTTTTACTTTTTCAAGTATTAATATAATTTGTTGGTCAAAAATAAAGGAGGCTACAGGGTACGTAACAGTAATTAATGTTTAAACAATAAATGAATATTTTATCAATTAATTGAATAATAAAGTTACATGAACTAGACCTAATTTTTGGTACACAATAAATATGAAAAAATGGTGATTTTTATAAAATTAACAACACTGTATGATGTTATGTAATATGTTTCGGGTATTAACTAATAAGACGATGATGCAAAGATCGTGAAGCTCTTTATAGAATAATAGAATTTGCGTTTAACAACTGTTGAAGTTTGTAATTTTCTCGGACATCAAACGCAGGAGGTTCACATTATAGCACTAATGACACAACTAATGATGACAACGACAATGTGTAAGCAGTTTGCATGTCCAGCAGCACTGCTACTTGGAAACATTGAAACCCAAATTCCTACGAAATTGCCTATTACAATAGGACCCAAAGTATACTATTATTACTACTTCCCTCCTTATATTGTACACTCCTCAATCCTCTACAATAGTAATTATATTTATATAATACATTGTATATATTGCTTTATAAATATATTTTTTTTAAATCTTACTTAAACTTAATATTTTGGATTAATTAGTTGTGTTGATTTGATGTAACAAAATCATAGAAATTGTTATAAAAAGGCTGAAGTTTATAGCATTGTTTTTTAGTTTATATTTATTTTCTTAAATTCTTTTGTAATATATGGAATAACATAATAACGTATAAAAGTAGAGATAATTGATAAAAGTTAAGCAATAAGTTATAAAATGGAAGATTTTTAAAGAAATAATTGTAATATTTGTAAATTAAATTCTCCCATTAAATCCTCCTATTATTCTTCAACTTATACTACATATTTATAATAATTAAACAATAATATTATGGTCATTATAATAAATTAGTAATGATTTTTCATCAAATTGAAATTTTAAAAAATCCTCTGATGTATGATGCAAATAACATGATTCTTACTTTGTATAAACCGTTGGATTATGATAATAATATTAAAAGATTGACGTTAATAACAGAAAAATAATTAATATTCCTGCATTCGCAAGAATCCTGTTATTGTTTATGTCTGCAATTTTCCGTTCCAAAACAAGAAAAAACGCTCCGAATCCTTGCGGTTCTTTTGGCAAGTCAATCAATTAGGCGTGAAGAAGCGCGCGAATTTAAGGTGCATTTAAATAATTTACGACGACCGTTCATGTCCAACCGGTGAATTTATGTCGCATGAAAAAAGAAAACGAGAAGAAGGAATAACAACAGCATCGATGGAAAGGAAGAAGGACGAGTTGAGGCGCTCCGAATTTAATTTTGGATACGTATTTGGGTTAAGCCTTCCCAAAAATAATCTCCAGGGAAACCAGGAAAGAAGAAAAAAAGAAGATAGAGCTTTACGTAGGTAATACACAGATCCTGGATTGCGTAAATATTTATGTTGGATAGAACCTCGTACGTTCGGTCGTGATCGGTTTACAAATAATTTCAAATTTTCGGAGGATGTAAATAGTTTTCTTTTCTGTCTTTCACCAGGTGTGGAAATGCCTAACAAATAGAAGCTAAGAGGAAAATATTTTCGCCTCCAACGACTTTCCAAATATTAACTTTGAGTCGAGTTTGTATTATTATTTAGTCGAAGATCAAAGGCTTGGATACGTCTGTAAGCACGTACTTCGAAAATAATCGCTGCGCCAAAAGCGCACGTTGATTAACTGAATAGTTAATGAGTTAATTCAGTGTTTTAGTTACTAACCTACATCAAATAGTAACCGTGAGTGAGTATTATCAGCTGTGTTACATATTTACGTTCGTTGCTTTTTTGCCACGCAAGCAAAAAAAAAGGGTGAACGCGCTTTGCTGAACAATTGTATCAACAACAATTCTGAGCTAGGCAAATTTCTTGAACGGAAAGTAGGTCGAATATGGAAAACGCCACGGAATTGAATTCGGACAGGAATTGCATAACAATTACTTACTTTCCTTTTTTTACATTTGCATCTAATCTCTTCAGAGAATTTAGATAACACTTTTTTAAGCAGTAAACGATAGATGTATGTTTGAAACGTGTTAGAATGATTGTGTGAACATTCATAATCCTGCAAGAGATAAAGGATTATACTGTTTTAGAATAGTCGGTGAAAGTAATACTGGATATGTTATGAACTTGAAGATTTCTAATGGAAATATTAAATTGCATCCTCAAACATCTTGCATATTTTTTTTACTTATTTATAATGGAAATATTTTATATTTTCCTTTTATAAGCTAGATTTTCCACGTAATAAATAAGTTATTAACTTCATTTTTATAAAAAAAACATAGAAAGAAAATTAATAATTAATTAATAGATGTTTAATTGTATGAATTCAATGTTTTATGAATATACTGTAATTATATGTTACCTTCTTTAATGCGGTTTCAATCAGTGCTGATTATTTATAGAAAAGTTTCATAATTTATGAAAAAATGTTTTGTTATGTTTCCTCGATTTATCCGCATTTGAACACAGCACTATGCGAGGTATTTAAGTATATAGTGGTACCTCGCTTGACTAACAGCTCTCACATCGAGTAAAATTGTAAAAATATAACTTGCTTGACGAGCAATTTTTCGTATAACGAGTCACGAGGAGAACTGGAAGCATTGGAAAGTGTTGATTTCCCGAAAACTTAGAACAAGCCAACAAAACTAAAAAAAACTATGATAGAAACAGATGAAAAATAAGTTTCACTGAGATACAAGGAAAGGAAATCGCATGTTCTGTTTTTTCAATCTCTGTATTTTCACTGTTCTGTTATTAGTACTTATATTACTTGTACATAATTTTCTGGTCACCGAAACTGTAGCATTATACATTTGAAAGAAAAACATATTTTTTTATTAGTGCTTTTTTTTACAAATTAAAATAATTAATTATATAATTATTATTATGTTAATGTTAATTAAATTAATTTAAAAAAAAAATCTATTTCATCTAAAATCTTATTTAATATAAAATATGTAAACTATTCAAATTTACTGTAAATTGAAAAACATCGAGAAATTATTTGGTAACTGTTTTTTTCTATAAAAATATATTTGTGTTTATATACAATAACTTATTATAGAAACTGAAAAAAAATGTAGCGAAAAATTTGCATTTCATCTAAACTTATTGCATGTTTAATTGCAGAAAACTGTTTTCCAAGAAGAAATTATGTCATATTAGTGTAATTGTAGGAATTACGCTAGTCATTTCAACGTAGTTTGTAATAAATTAAGCTTTTGTGTGTAGATTATTTTCATTATAATTACATTGAGAGCAAAAAATGGGAAATGCATTTAAACGAATGTATAATAATTATGTTAATACTATGTAATTTATAAGACATTTTGCGTAAATATTATACAATTAACTCAAATCGAGTATGTATAATAGTAATTTAATTATATAGTAATTAATAGTATAGTAATTTAATTATTTGTTATAAATATCTCTTGTATTTGTTTGTTTGTATTTAATTATTGCAATAAATATTATTACTATTAAATAAAGGTTGGTTTTCTATGAACTATTATTTAAACATCTCTATTGGTCCAGGTTGTGCCAAAAGGGCTATTGAACTAAGGTCTTTCGATTTATGTATGTATGAAATTATTTCTCTCATTCTTAATTTGTTTGTTTACAAAACAGTATATGACAATAGTAGTATTTTGAAAAGCAAAGTAAGTTGTATCTCATTCTTCATATTACTATTTCAAGTGAAAAGTTATAAAAGGAAGGAAGTCCAAATCAACCACAAGAATTAATAATTGAATGTCATTCTTAATTAAACGCTTAGAAAATAAAAGAATACTGCACAATTTGAATATTGACAGGATATAAATTTTAAAAAAGAAAGTTATTTCTATAGAAAACCATAAATCGTTTATACTGAAAATAGCTTCAAACACTTTCACATGTAAATCCCATAAAATAGCAAAAACTTCTTTAATATTTAAAATTATTTTAATGAAAAATATAATTAACAGTTCTCTTTTTTCAAAATTATTATTATTTTAATTAAAATATTTCATATATAGAACAGAAAGATCTTTGATTAATAGAGCTATGCAGCATTAGAATTGAATTTTATATGTTATTTTTGTTAATTTTATTGTATAGAGTTTCTTTTTTTTGTAATTATTGTTGCAAATAAATAATATCTATTTTTCTATTTTATTTTCGAACTAATAGAACTTTATAAATACGTCTGAATTCAAAAGTATTAATACAATCATTATATGTGCGTACTCAAACCTAACAAACCATTTTAGTTTCTTTTACTCAAAAGATTACTTAACTCGCATCTAGGTGTAAATAACAATACATGATTCATTAAGTAAGTATAACTATTAATATAACTCAATAAATACCTGTGGGTACTCGAGAATATTCATTAATGCTACGTAAATTAAACAAACTTGTACTTCTTAAATTGTTACATATGTATTTTATTTGAGTTTCATTAGTTTTGGTTTACAAAATTCTCTCTCTAAACAAAATTGCAATCAAGAAATTGCCATGTAATTACAAGATATTCCAATTATTTCATTTTTTTTCCAATAAAAGTTATTGGATAGTTACATAACACATTTTCATTACGTAACAACGGACAATCTCTGCGCCCGGCGTGTGGCTCGGTTTAATAACGCGCCAGAGAGCTTTTTTTCGTCGGTGCGAACGAAATGCCACATAAAACGCACATTAAACGACCGCAATTAGGCAAATTACATTGCAATATCGACGCAAATCAAAAAGAAGAATGAAAAAAAATGATCGCGTAACAGAAATTCGCAATTAGATCATGTAAAAAGAAACAAAAAGAATCCGATCGTCCCTTTCGTGTTCAACAATTTTGTTGTTGTTGTTTTTTTATCTCCTCCGTTGCATAAGATTAATTACGTCGGTGCTCGTAAATGGCTACACAAAACGGAACGGGTGGAAATATGTTTAGAGGAGGAAAAGACACGAGGAGGAACATAAAATGGCAGCGCAACGTCACGTCACGGCGCGGTGTTATTATATTTTCAGCCACGCTTTACTTGATTAAACGCTTTATGTAACAT
>JAFMTC010001018.1:11879-30023 GCA_018845635.1 Nicrophorus orbicollis
AACCTCCGTAGTTTGCCTGTAATACGCTATCAAATTTGAACAAAATCTATAAAAATCGTCTTCACGTTTTGTGTTATATTTCATGAACCACGATGCGCACTTACTTTATTCAATACTTCAATTAAAGCTAATAATATAAGCTTCAAAATGAGTATAAATTTATATTTGTAACCTCCGTAGTTTGCCTGTAATACGCTATCAAAGTTTAAACAAAATCTATAAAAATCGTGTTCACATTTTGTGGTATATCTCAAGAACCATGATGCGCACTTCATTTACTCAATACACCAATTAAAGCTAATAATCTAAGCTTCGAAATACACATAATTTGATATTCGTAACATCCGCGGTTTACCTAAAACGAGCCGCCAAAATCGAATAATTACATCTTCGCAATTCGCTGTATATCTCAAGAAGCGTTGAACCCATTATAACATAAACCGATTTATTTCGTTCAAACATAATGTCTTTAAAGCAATAAAGAGCGAAATAATTTTAAAAAACTTGATTTCATATGAAAATTTCTACTTCGAATAGTACTTCTTTTTTTTTCCGAAATTGAAACATTCAAAAACTCAACAGTAATTGCGCACCTCGGAACACCTATTGCAGCTCGTTACATAAACCGTACACATAAAAATTTCTACTCGTTGTCCACGTCTTTTTCTGCTCGAATCTTGCTCCAATTTTTATCGGATCGACACATGCTTCACGCTCGAATGCATCCACCTAACGAAAACACTCTTAACATTGTGCGTGCCATTTTCTGTTCATTCCTTCGCTTTTTCAATACCATTAACATATTACACAGTTCCATTCATTTTTCTCGTCTCAGTTTTATCGGAACGTTATGAAATGGCATTGCATAAGGACACACATTGAAGTGAGGTGTTGTTTTAATGGTCTAATTAACAACAACATATTAACAGTTCCATTGTTCCAACGCCTTCCAATTAAAAATTATTGTAATTAATTTGGGTTTCTTTGACTGTTTTTTTTCTTCAATTTTTGCTGCAGTATGAAAGAGGAAATTTATGTTGTAGGTGCAAGACGCTCCCAGTGTTGACCTCATCTCACATAAAATGAAATACAAGCATCCTCGTTGCATAATTTCACCTTGATCTTTCTCGGATTTCCAGGATTATCCGAGATTTTTCAATTAATTATCCTCGTACCATTATCGACTTGATTTCATCGAACAGCGTGGGAAATTCAGAACAACAAAAAGCAGTTATTTTCACACTTCTTTCGAAGTTTATTCCTTTAAACAATCAATTAATAATGTAAGAAAGAATCAATAGAGAATCGCAAATATCAATTAGGAAACTATATCTTAATAATCAATTACAAAATGTTGTTAAATTTCACTAATTAGTTTTCAATTATTCACATTTACAAAAAAAAAAACATATTATGATTCAAAAATCCTTAATAGAGTTAACACCACGTTAATTTCTCATTTAATTTAGTCTGCATCCTTCTAATTAGTTTGAAGTGTTTTGTAGGAAAAAAATACGTATAGACAATAAGGAAAAAGCTCATTAATTTTTAATTGAATTATATTTTTAATTTACGTTTTCCCTTAATTAAATTTATTAATATGGGAATAGTCTGTGAACTAAATTGATGCACAAATATGTTACTTTTATTTGAATTAATTCGTATTTGCGAAAAAATGGTATTAAATAATTTATTTTGAAAAAACTTAGTAAGACTCGAATGAGCTTTTAGGTTTTATTGCATAACTCGTGAACGGGCATTAGCATATCAATATATCATATGTGCACGTAAAACTTATAATGTAGGCTTTGAAATGTGCATAAATTTATTGTTGTGAAATTCGTGGTTTATCAGCAGTGAGCTGTCAAAGTTGCTACAACATTGTTTCAATTTTCTACAAAAGAAAAATAGTGTACTCACTTTTTCTTGAATTTCTTAAAAACTATGTCGATTAAGAAGAAATTTGAAATACCTGGTTATAGTTAATAACATATGTTATGAAATGTGTATCATTTCATTTTTGTGAGATTCGTGGTTTGCCTGCAATAAGCTATCAAAAATTTGAAATATTTTCAAAAAAAGTGTCTTCATATTTCATTGCATTTCTCAAAAACCCAGTTGATTAAAAGCAAATTTCAAAGATCCAATTATAGTCAATAATATATGTTATAAAATGTGTATAATATCATTTTCGTGGTATGCGTGGTTTCCCTACTATAAGCTATCAAAAAATGGAAATATTCTCCAAAAAGTGACTTCACATTTTGTTGCATTTCTCAAAAACCGAGTTGATTAAAAGCAAATTTTAAAGATCCAATTATAGTCAATAATATATGTTATAAAATGTGTATAATTCCATTTTTGTGAGATTCGTGGTTTGCCCACAATAAACTGTCAAAAAATGGAAATATTCTCAAAAAAGTGTCTTCATATTTTATTGCATATCTCAAAAACCAAGTTGACTAAAAGCAAATTTTAAAGATCCAATTATAGTCAATAATATATGTTATAAAATGTGTATAATTTCATTTTCGTGAGAATCGTGGTTTGCCTAGAATACGCTATGAAAAAATGGAAATATTATCAAAAAAACGTTTCTTCATATTTCGTTGTTTTTCTGGAAAATCGAGTTGATTAAAAGCAAATTTGTAATACCTGATTATAGTGAATAACATATGTTATAAAATGTATATAATTTCATTTTCGTGAGATTCGTGGTTTGCCTACAATAAGCTATCAAAAAATGGAAATATTCTCAAAAAAAGTGTCATCATATTTCGTTGCGTTTCTCAAAACCCGAGTTGTTTAAAAGCAAATTTCAAAGATACAATTATAGTCAATAATATATGTTATAAAATGTACATAATTTCATTTTAGTGAAATCCGTGGTTTGCCTACAGTAAACAGTCAAAGTTGAAGCAACAATATCATCAAAAAAGTTTGCAATTGAGTTAAAACTTTCATTTAAAGTTTTCAATTATTAATTTTTCTAACATAATGATTGAAAACATTAATCTCCACTTAATAAACAACTCATTATACTAAATTTACTAAAATTAATTCTCTATTTCTAACACAAAAGTAATTTACAAAATAATAATCACACTTTTCTATTTGAGAAAAAAAATAGATATATTAACAGAAAAATAGGTCATTTCGAGTAGAACTAAACGAAATTGACCGAGTCCAGTGGAGCGTGTAACATGTGTGTATGATTCGAGAAAATAAATTGTTCAAAAACGAGAAGTAGAAAAAAACAACTAAGATAGAAATCGAATTCACACTGTTTATATAATGGACAATTTAATGTTGCTATTTTCGAAGAAAACCAATTAATAATTATAATGATTCTTATAAAAAAAATACGTTTAAAAGTTAAATGTTGTTGAAAATCTGGACCGAAGTGAAAAAGAGAGTTTGTTACTTCATTTTTCTATAGTTTATTGCAAAAAGTAGATGAAAAACGAAGTAGAATTGCATTCGAATCGAACTCAACTATTGCATTTAACGTTTAAAAGTTAAGTGTTGTTGAATATTTCATCATTTTTTTATACTTTATTGCAAAAAGTAGTGGAAAAACGAAGTAGAATTGCATACCAATCGAACTCAACTATTGCATTCATATCAAACTAATCAATTAAGCAATGAAATAAAGTGTGAACAGATTAAAATTCTAATTGAAAACTGCTGTTCTATTTACATTGGAACTGAATTGAATTGGATCAGATTCGTCGGAGCATGCAGAATGTCTACGAGGAGGAAGAAAAGAAAAGTTAGAAATTGAATTTGAACAGTTTTATATAATCCTTCAATCATGTTTTCACACCTTCATAACTCGTTAATACTCTTGATTACATTTACACCTGTAATTGCATTAATTTACAAATAGTTTAACGAAGAAATGGATTATGAATATACAAGAAACAATGATCAATCAATTACAAATTAACACCTGTAAATTACGTTTCTTTATAGTTACAAAAAATCTATTAATTGTTTCAACTTATTAAGTGCACTTTTTTTTATATATTAGTTCATTGCGAAATTGAAACTGAATGCATTGGAGCACACAAAAAGTGCATTTGAATTGAGAGAACAACATTGAAAAATAAGAGGTTTTGAATTCGTACGATTCGTGCAAATGATTCATTTCGAATGTAACAAGAATTGTGCTTCGTCATGTGGTCTAATTAAACTCAATGATTTTCGTGTAGTTCACTTCGCAAATACCATTTTTTCTGTGTCTACTTAATCGTTTCTGAATTGAGAATTGTTGAAATGAACCAAGTTAATATGCAAATAATTAATACAAAAATTGTTTGAGTATGGAAATTTCGTCATATTTTCATTAAAAATCATTAATTTAGATAGATTATAGCAGATATTGAGTGTAGGAACAGTTTTTATTGAATCAGTTTATTGATTCATCAATGATAAATTTTCTTTAAATTCTTATAATAAATGTTCTATTTTATAAGTTATTTGAAAACTTTACAAACTAATTGCATTAATTAACAATTAGATTGATATAATTTGAATGTATATAGTTTGAAAAGACGTGAAATCAGCTGTTATTCTATTAAAATAATTGCAGATTCGTTAAGTTCAATTACCGTGATTAACGATACATTAAGGAATTAATTAATTCGAAACGAATTCCTTAAGACCAAATCTATTGAAGCGTGTAGAAACTGAATGAGAAGTAAGACAACAAAATGAGTAGAGAAGAGTTTTTGATGATATAATTTTTGTATTTCTAATTAATTACATTTTTCATTAATTTGAATCGAAATTACTTGGAAATAAAGTGTTGTATTGGATTGTTTCACGAAACAGTAAAAGATTCATTAATAGTTTACATTTATTATCTTTCAGTTTGGTTGGTTTCATAAATTTGTGTATGAAATCTTTAGGAAATATTTCTAATTGAAAATTAGTGTTTTTTTTATTGTAATGTTTTATCGGTTATGAAATGGAAATACCAACCGTTTTTTTGGTGATTTCTGGGTGCGATTATTAGGAAATTGATTATGTGATGGTTGGTAAAACTGTAGGAAATGAAGCCAATTCGTTAGTGAAACAGTGACAATTGGATCGATTGAAGTAATTTCCGTTTCCGTTGAACTTAGGATTACAGTGTTAATTAGTGGAATGAAAGTGAATTGAAGTTGTGATTTTCGTGGATGTTCAACTATTTATTTTTTTCTTTAATTTTTACCGAATGTCGGTAATAATGCTATTATCGTTTTGGTCCACTTCCCATGCGTGAGTTTCGCTCGTCTGTCTTCGTCTGGCTTCAGAAACGAAGAAACAAACGAGGGGGGTGTACGCAATGTCCAGGTGAAAGGGGAACCTTGCTGCTTTGGGGAGAGATTCCTCATGGGCGGAACGTATAAAACGTGGACCATCGGCCGGGGTAGAGCACAGTCGCTCCAAAACACTCCGAGCTCCTTCACTTGGAGAGGTCAACAGTCACCGAGCAACGATGAGAGTTCTGGTAACTATGGTGATGGTATTGGAATAGCAGTGTTACGGTAACGGTTGTTTTTTTTTTCACCTAGATCCTGTCGTGTTTCCTTGCGGCGGCTTCCGCCGGATACGCTCCCCTTGGTTACGGGGGACAACAGCAGCACGGGTACGGTGGGCAGCAGCCGGTCGGGTACAGCGGACCCCAGCACTTCCCGGTGATCCAGAACGGCGTTCCGGTGGAGACGGAGGCGGTGCAGCACGCCAAGGCGAACCATTTCGCCGCTCTGATGCAGGAGCAGAACCATCCGGCTTACCAGCACGGGCCGCAGTTCCAGGAGAACTACGAGGAGGGACCAGCCGGAGGGCACGGTGCCAGTTATTCCGGACCCGCTCAGAGCTTCTCCAACGGTCAGCACTTTGCTCCGGCTGCGCAAAGCTACGCTCCGGCCCCACAGAGTTACGCTCCGGCCCCGCAGAGCTACGCACCCGTCCAGAGCTTCGGCCCTTCCCACGGAGGATTCGCTCAAGGTAAAGTAGCCGTAGCCCCAGCGTACGAGACCAGCCACGTGATTCCTTCCATCGGGCACGACGGCAAACCGTTGGACACTCCGGAGGTGCAAGCCGCGAAAGCCCATCACTTCGCCGCCGTGAGCGAAGCCCTGGCGAGGGCCCCGAAAGGACCGCAGGGTCCCCAAGGCCACCAAGGTCCGGCCCATTACCGTTACCGTCGCGGCATCTACGGGCACGTCTACACTGGACCTCAGCACATCCCCGTCCTGAGCCACAAGGGCGTTCCCGTCGACACCGTCGAGGTGCAGCACGCGAGGGCCCAGCACTTCGCGGCCCATGCGGAAGCCAACCACGGCTCCGGCTACGCCATCCACCAGAACCACGCTCCGGTCTACGGGTACAAGGATTCGTACGGCTACATCCCCGCGATCGCCCACGACGGTACGCCCCTGGACACGCCGGAAGTGGAGCACGCCAAAGCCGCCCATTTCGCCGCCCATCACGAGGCCCTTGCCCGCAACTCCAAACACCTGCAACCAGCATACAACCATTACTACCACTAATCTGTTGTTCATACATTCATTTATTCAAAACGTGAGTGTACGTGATCGTGAATTTCTCATTCATAGACTGTCCCCAGCCCCGGAGTTTTCGCGTTCCTTCGAATAGCCGGGGCGTCCATCCCAACAACGCTTAACCATATGTAAAAAGAAACCAATTATCTTATACTCCATTATTGTATACAACACTTTTCTATATGTAGATTAAACGAGAGAAAGAACAGAAACCGTAAAGACCGAAACGAATGTGTGTGCATTCCGTTTTTCTTTCCTCCTTGTTTTTTTCAGTTCATGCACGACTTGAGTTGGCTTCCTTTGCGCAAATCGAAATTAGAAACCCAAGGTCTCCTCCTCACCCACCTTGCACCCATAAACCTCTATATTTTTTTTTGTACCCGAAATCGCCGTTTTCCTGCAACAATTTCCAAAGCCGCGCTTTCTATTCTATTCCAATCGCTAAATATCAAAAACAACAGCCTAGATGTGTACATTTATCTGGTTCAATTCACATAACTGAAAAACCTTTCGGTCACCACCCACAAAACAGATCTAGTTACAATTACACAACAAAAGAAGTTATTTATCAAACACAAGATGATTTTAACATAATTCCGTTCATTTTAGAAGATGCAAATACAGAAAATTAAAGAACTAAAGAAACTATATTGAGATGTTACAAAAAAGTACGTAATTTTTCAAACAAATGACCAAAAATTTCTGATATTGAATTAATAATAACAATTGAATAACGAGTTGTTCATTAACACTCTTAATTACTTATTGTATTTGATTTAAGGAAATTGAGGCATATTGACGAATTGTAAAGTAATTTTAATGATTTATATGCAATTTATACAAAAAAACAATCTTACAAAATGATTTATTTTCATAATACGTAAATTATTGATTATAATTGATATTTGACTATATTTTTTTAGAAATTTTGATGTTAATAAGTAATTACAATTTGTAACTAAAATTGTTTAGTAATTGATTCACGTAATAATTAACGATTAGTTTTCACGTATTTTGAAAGTGGTTTTCTTCGAAAAAGAAACATTTATGCTATGAATTATTGAGTTATTTCGCGGTTTAATCGATCAATCAAATTGGAAGTTTGCTACAACGAAAGGTGCAGCGCTATAATTGCACTAATTTCGTTACATGGAAATTCCTGTTTATTCTAAATATCAATAGGAAATTATTGTTTCTTTTTTAATGTAATAACAATACTTTACCTAATACTTGACTATTGCTTAATCATACAATAAATGAAAACTTTCATTTGGAATGAGAGTTATTATTAGAATTTCAGCAACTAAAAATGAAGATTTACTTATATATTTTACTTTGAATTTAGTTATGAATCATCAAAGATAATTAAAGAAAATTGTACAAAAATTAGTTGCTAACTTTCTACAAATCAGTCATTAAATATCGGCAGCACCATCTATGTGCACACTCCCTGGCCTCGGGTGGAAACGATTCTTGTTGCGCAATTTGCTGATTATGTCACCTCTCCTCCACTTGTTCCTGGTTTCTCGGACAATCGAAGCGTTTTGTTGTTCTTCAGCTCCGGCGGTGCGGTGCGTTTTCCGAAGCGGAACGCAAGAAATGCTCCTCACATATTTTCCAATTACATTCTGCAATGTACGCAACACGCGTGAAAACACGAATGCAGGGAAAATCTCGAAACGAGTGGGTGGAGGAGGAGGTCGTGCTTCAACAGTCCACGAAAATACTGCAAATTACGCGAAAGACGTTTCCGTTTCGTTGTATAACACGAACCATAACATAGAAATAAATTGCAACAAGAAATGTTATATATCTAAAGTATTCGACAATTTGTTTCATTAAAGAAAAATCTGATTTTTTTTGTTAAATTTTTACATTATTAGTTTTCCCGTTTCAATTCATTGATTCATCTTTCATTATACATCTTTTTATATAACTTCTGTTACGTACAATTAATAAGTGCTCGAAAAAAATCATTAATTAACGATTTTTTTTACAAGTGTCAAAATCAGCTGTTGCTGCAAGCATCCATTTTGTTTTAGTTCAATGTTAATTAGTCCATAATCAGTTGGTGATGCTTACGTCAAGTTGACTTATGTCAACGCTTACGTCAAGTTGACATAAGTCTTATGTCAACTTGACGTAATAAACGTCAATTCTATAATAGTTTTATATAAGTAAATTTTTCAACAATTTATTTCTAAATTTTCAAATAAACTCGAAAAAATAGCTCAAGCTTTTTACGTATTACGTAAGAAATGGGTTACGTAAGATGTAAGTATCGTAACGTAAAGTTGATTAATTGTTTAAAAATCAAATTTATTGTATACATATTTCGCATTGTTAATAACAATTGCACATGTATATGAATATTTCTTCTTGTTCTTCTTTTTTTCCATTGCAAGTGTGTCGATGCAAATTAATTTCTAATAAAGTTGCAGCAACGCACGTTGTTACCACAACCTTCTGATTGATGATGCATAGCTTCGCATACAAATGGTGAAGCCTCGGACCATTCGGATTTCTATTAGAATCCGCTCCAATTTGTGTATTATTAAGGCGTAATAATGCGCTGTTATCCAACCGGCCGTTTCACGTGTAATTGCAACAATCCGATAGGTACGATAATCTATGTGGAACTTTGCTCACTCGCATTTCATTGCAAATCAATTGATATTTATTCAAAACATTAATTGCATATTGGAAATAACTCAATAATTACTGGATATTAAGTCGATTGTATTAAGAATGCTATACAAATTTAGTTTATTATTAATTAGAATACATGAAGAGTAAGTTAATTATAATATTACTAAAGATCATCATGTGACATAAATGACGTTTATAAGTTATTACATAATTTATTGGTTATATAACTGGGAAATCAAAAGCATTTATTTGTTTCTTCTTAATGTTACTGATTAATAACTAAATAATGATTTATATTATTGTAACTGATTGACATTTGACAGTTTGTTGTAGCAACTACTACTGATTGCTTACTGAGGAAACTTGGAACACTAAAAACTGTATTGACAAAGAAAATGTAACTGTATTAAAGATGTAAACAATCATAACTAATTATTTAATGTTACTAGAAAATATAAGTAACTGAGTAATTATAAACATCTGTTATTTGAACATTTGACAATTAGGTGTAACAACAACTCTGATTACAAAGGAAACTTGAAAAGAATGGAAACAGAAAATTAATTGCTTGCTGCAAAGAAAATGTAACTTAAAATATATTCAAAATATAAATAATTAAGTAACTAAGTACTAGTCAACAACAAGATTGACATTTAATATAATTGACAGTTAGTTGTAACATGAACTGTTTGTTGCTATAGAGAACCTTGGAAACTGAAAGTAAATTGATAATATTTGGTATGCATGATTAAGAACTATTATCAGAAACTGAGCAATCATCAATTTGACATTTGATAAAATTGACAGTTCCTTGTAATAAATACTACTGGTTACTATGAAAATTTGGTTACTGAAATTAAATTGACAGCTGCAAATGCTTATTAATATTCAAAACTACTTGCAAATATAAGTAACTAAGTTATTATCAACAGCATGATTGACAGATGTCAGTTACTTGTAACAACTTTTACTAGTTATATGAATATTTGACACTTGGTTGTAACAATCAGAATCTCGGAAACTGAATATATGTATGACATGATAGACATTGAACAGTTGGTTGTAACAACTACTACAGATTACTAATCTTATAACAAATACTAGTGGTTACTTTGAAACTTGGTTACTGATATTAAAGTGACTGCTGTAAATGCTTAATCTTAGGAATACATCATTCAAAACTACTAGCAAATATGAATCACTATCAACAGAATGATTGACAGTTGATATAATCGTCAGTTACTTGTTACAACTTTACTAGTTACTTGAATATTTGACAGTTGGTTGTAACAATCAGAATCTTGAAAACTGAATATATGTATCACATGATAGACATTTAACAGTTAATTGTAACAACTACTACAGATTACTAATCTTATAACAAATACTAGTGGTTACTTTGAAAACTTGGTTACTGATATTAAAGTGACTGCTGCAAATGCTTAATATTTGGAACACATTATTCCAAACTGCTAGCAAATATGAATCACTATAAAAAGAATGATTGACAATTGATATAATCGTCAGTTACTTGTAATAAGTTTTACTAGTTACATGAATATTTGACTACTAAACTACTACTTATTACAATGAATCTTAGAAACTGTATATAAGTATCAAATGATTGATATTTGACAGTTAGTTGTAATAACTACTACTACTAAGTACTAAGGAAACTTGAATCCTTGGAAACTGAATTGACTAGTGCAATTGCTAAATACTTGGTACTCGTGTTTGAGAATCGCGTCACTTCTTGCGTGGATGTAGCATAATAGGAATAAATATGTAAAGTCCTTGCAAACAAAGCGGTTCTAATTAAGTAACATTTTATTGTCACGTCCTTGGGATGGATGGATGCGACGTAACTTACTCCTTGTCACCATCCAAAAGAAGAAAGAATGTCTCCAAGTGACTCGACTGAATCGAACCGTGTAATTGCTTCGGCGGTGCATGAAAACGCCTCTTCACACAATGGACAGTGCTGCAATTACCCGGTTTCTGCAGATGATGACAACTGCTGCAGCAGGAAGTTGTTGTTGGTAATGTCGTAACAGTCTTCCGTTCCAAGGTCACGAGCGGCTGGAATCCCGCTCGGTTTTGCACCAGTTTTCACTTTTTCCTCATCGCACCGACCGGAACAGCGGAGCCTCGTCCTTGGCTCTTCAAAAGGCGGCAATGAACCTGCAATCGGAATGATTGATTCTCTTCTCTCTTTGCAGAAGAAGTGTGAGTAAGTGCGTGTGTGTGTGTGTATGGCTGCGACAGGGCGGGGCGCTTATAAAAGGACTCGGCCGAGGACGGATGCTCAACATTATCGCGAGTTCTTTCATCAGAAGCGCACCACCATGCTCTCATTAACACTATCAATCCAGGTGAGAGAAAACAACAAGAAGTGGTTGTGTTTTCAACGATTGTTTGTTCCAGGTTTTAGCCGCTCTTCTGGTCTCCGTCCAGTCTTCGTACGTGCATCACGGCGGAGTGACCATCGGGATTACACCGTACTCCCATCCCGTCCAGTCGCAGTACCACGCCCAGGACGTCTTCGGGCAGTACACCTACGGATACTCCACGCCGACCTCCAGCAAAAGCGAAACCAAGACGGCCGATGGCGTCACCCGCGGAGGATACTCCTACATAGATTCCAACGGGTACCTGCAATCCGTCAGTTACGTGGCGGATCCCGTCCACGGGTTCCGCGTCGCCGCGACCAATCTCCCCCAGGACCTTCCGGACGTCGCCTACGCCAAGGCCAAACATCTCGCCGATTTCGAAGCCATCAAGGCTGAGCACGGATTAGCTCGCGTCGCCTACTCGAACCCGGTCGCCGTGCCCTTCGGAGCCGTTCAGCCCGTGCAGGATTTACCGGAAGTGGTTCTGGCCAGAGCCCAGCATCTCGCCGCTGTCCAAAGGGCCTTGCAGCAACAGCAGCAATTCGTTCCTCAGCCGGTGCAGGATCTTCCTGAAGTCGTTAAAGCCAGGGCAGAGCATCTCGCGGCCGTCGAAACCATCAAGGCCAGAGACGCCGCGATCCGCTTCAGCCCTGCCCAGCTCCAAGGGCACGTCGTTCCGATCCACTACCAGCAGGTGGCTCCGGCTCCGTTCGTCCCACAGCCCTCTGCGCATATTTCGTACGCCCCCGCCCTCAGCTCGCAGTACCACGCTCAAGACAACTACGGGCAATACACCTACGGCTATGCTGGCCCTTTGAGCGCGAAGAGTGAAACGAAAAGTGCTGACGGTGTTACCATAGGCGGATACTCGTACATCGACGCAAACGGCATTCTGCAGACGGTCCACTACAGCTCGGATCCGATCCACGGATTCAGAGTGGCCGGATCAAATATACACGGTGGATACGCCGCTTAATCTTAGCCAATTATTTATAACTATGTAATATATTTAAACGTGTTGTATAATAAAATATTGAACAAAAAAGAGCATATTTTGGAGCCAAAACATTCCTACAATTGCAACTTTAACACCTTAATTTTTCATTTCTTCAATTTTGACAGCGAATTACAGCCAAATGGCTCAAGATACAACAATAATTGTATATGCGTTACTTTCCCTAACTATCCTAGTTTTATAAACATCTTTTATATCAATTCTATCTATTACGGTTTTCGAGAAAATCACTTAAATGTAAAAACACCGCTTTTTCTCTTGTTAATTTTTCATTTCTTCAAATTTGACAGCGAATTACAGCCAAACGGTACAAGACACAGCAATATATAAATATGCGTTGCATTCCCCAACTATCCTAGTTTCATAAGCATTTTTCAGATCCATTCTATCTATTATAGTTTCCGAGAAAATCTCTAAAACGTGAAGACGCTGCTTTTCGCATGTTAATTTTTCATTTCTTCAACTTTGACAGCGAATTGCAGCCAAACGGCCCTAGCCACAGAAATATATAAATATGCGCTACATTCCCCAACTATCCTAGTTTCATAAACATCTTGCAGATCAGTTCTATCTATTATATTCTCCGAGAAAACTCCGAGAAAATCGCAAATTTACTCAACATTCTACTTTATTTATAGACAAAACACATTTCTTATGTATTTCTTCACATTATGATGCAACATTCTGTAATTATGAATGTTTATGAATCAAGGACTGTATTTTTAATAATTCAGTTTCGTACCAATTAATCAATAATTAGCAAGTTTCGTTGAACTTAATTTGATTGAATTCTGCATTACAACTCAAATAATTCACAGAAAATGAAACGTTCAACAATAAATATGACCAAAAATGTTAATAATACTTTAAAATGTAAAGAAATGAAACATCGTTTTCTTCTTTTGTAATGATAACAATAAATTGGGTCGATTGGACTTTGTGATGCGTACGAATTCTTACGAATCCAAACAGAAAACCAAAGAAGTTTCCACATTCTTATTGAGTATGAAGAAACATGATAGATTTCAACATCGAACTAACAATGCTAAGAGTGATTATTTGGTAAATTGAAGAATTTCAACATGTAAATAAAAGTAAAAACGATATATTTTATAGATTGATTCAGTGGAAGTATTTGTTGAAATCGAACAGAAATTGGTATTTCTTCAAAGATTATTTGAAGAAATTCAATGTAATAAAGATCAAGTAAATTTACAAGTTCTGCATAATCTTTTATAGGTTTATTATAATAATAATCAAGTTAAAAGTACAATTTTGAAAGATCTGAAAAGATGATGTAAAAATGAACGTTAAACATTAAGATTTGATTACAATTCTCGTTTAAAACTGTATCAAAAGTAAACTATTTCTATGAAGATGATACAAATTCTACATTGAATTCATTTTCATTAAGTATAACCAATCACTAAACATAATTTATTACTTTCAATTGGTATAAAAAAGCAAAGTTTAGTATAAATAACAATGAAATGAAATAAAAATTTTAAAATTTTGTAACATTTTGTATGAAATATTCATGTAATCACATAATTACTTCTGAAATTAATAGGAATTAAGAATGAAAAATTTCATTTTCAGTTGCAAATTTCCGTAATCATTTACTATATTATCAGAAAATCTGGTAGAACTTTCGCTTTATCACCACAATAAGTAGACTAAGTACGTATTGTAATGCAGTTTATATAAGTATGCAAATTTATAAGTGTCCAGCAGAACGGAAATACTTTCGAAACGGACAAAGATTGAATTTCTTGCAAATACGACAACAAAAATGAATAAAATCAAATGTCAATTCATTGAAATAGTTAACTATACTTTCTAGCTCAAACGACCTTAATATTATTGCCGATTTGAATTCAAAGCCTGAATCTAATTCATTATAATTATAATAAACGATTTAACTTAATTTTTAATACTTAAAAAACGTTTTGAAACTTAGTTAAGTTAAAGAAAATCGGTTACAAAAAATGTTGCTCTTAAGTTTCGTAAAATTATATATAATAAGTGCGCAAATTACCTTAATAATATTAACTATTTTCATTAGAATTTGCAATGTAAAGATACACTATTTTCGAGGCATAAAAAACGTTGTAAGTTACAGGAAATCCGTTAGAAATTGAACTGAAATTTCATAGAATATTGTGTGTATCTGAAAGTTTTTGCGAAACAAGAGTGCGGCTGGAAAGAACCGTTGAAAACGCGATCGATTTTACATAGAATGTTGTTGTTGTTGTTGTTGTAATGCAATCTGGAATAAATCGAGCGTGCTAAAGATATATATATACATATACACGCACACTCGATCCTAATTGCAAACTGAAATTATTCATAACTCATTCCTAATTAAAGCAACTGTTACGCAACGCGCATTCCATTAACAAACGCAAACAAAAGAACAACTGAATAAAGAGGGCAAAAGAAACAATCAGAATGCATTGGATTTCTCCTAACAGAAATTCCGAGCAACGCAATCAAATTACAGTAATATGATTCGGCTAAAATCCATTGAAATTAGAAATAAAAAAGTGGAAGGCGCTGATTTGCTTCTGTTTTTGTTTTGTTTTGCCCGTTTCAATGTCGTTACGTAGCCAGACGGAAATAATTGGGTGCAGTGCAACGAGAGTAAGAGAGAGAGTTTAATGCGTTCAGTTATGGAATTTCGAATGTAAACAATGCTGGATTTCGCTTCGAAACGTCGCAAAATGCATCCGAGTTATCGAGTGTTTATGTGGAAAAGTTCATAAAGAAAATCAAAACAATAACAGTTTTTTGTTCGTAATTAGATTCAGTTTATTATTATGCAATAAGTGGAGTTGTTTTGCAACGATTTTATACTCTCTTCTTAAAATTGTATCATCTTCATAGAAACATTGCCTTACATTTAGAGCAATTTCAGTCAGAAGATTGGTTTTACTTGAAGAAATTCAAGACTTTCTAAAAATTGTATCTTTTTCATGGAATAAATGTGTAAAATTATGTGTAGTTTCATTCAGACTTATGATTTCTGATTAGTTTTACTTAATGAAAATCAATTCAATGTAGAAACTGTATCATCTTCATACAAATAGTTTACTTTGGATACAGTTTTGAACGAGAATTGTAATCAAATCTTGATGTACAACGTTCCTTCTTACATCATCTTTTCAGATCTTCAAAATTGTACTTTTAACTTGATTATTATTATAATAAACCTATAAAAGATTATGTAGAACTTGTAAATTTACTTGATCTTTATTACATTGAATTTCTTCAAATAATCTCTGAAGAAATACCAATTTCTGTTCGATACATATCTTGATTTCAACAAATACTTCCACTGAATCAATCTATAAAATATATCGTTTTTACTTTTATTTACATGTTGAAATTCTTCAATTTGCCAAATAATCGCTATTAACATTGTTATTTCGATGTTGAAATCTATCATGTTTCATCAATCTCAACAAGAATGTGGAAACTTCTTTGGTTTTCTGTTTGGATTCGTAAGAATTTGTACGCATCACAAAGTCCAATCGACCCAATTTATTGTTATCATTACAAAAGAAGAAAACGATGTTTCATTTCTTTATATTTTAAAGAATTATTAACATTTTTGGTCATATTTATTGTTAAACGTTTCATTTTCTGTGAATTCTTTGAGTTGTAATGGAAAATTCAGTCAAATTAAGATCAATGAAACTTGCTAATTATTGAATAATTGATACGAAACTGAATTATTCAAAATACAGTCCTTGATTCATAAACATTCATAATGACAGAATGTTGCATCATAATGTGAAGAAACACATAAGAAATGTGTGTTGTCTGTAGATAAAGTAGAATGTTAAGTAAAACGAATAAACTGAGTTTGATTTTCTTGCTTGGATTCGTACAATTGTTGGAATTTTTACCTATTTCGTTTAATGTACACTAAGTATTATGTACTTAGTAGTAATGTACACTAATTATGGAAAGATTTATGCAATAAATTCATTAATTTCAAGCTTTAGAAATGTCTAAAACTAATGTTTGAATTGCGGATTCGCAATTAGTAAAGTAAAGTGTTGCAAATGGTAAATCAATCTGTGCAGAATTTCGCAGCGAACGCAACGGTAACATAATGCGAAGAGGTGAAGAAATGAAGAATCCGGTCCCAGGAATTCGCGTTGCATTCAAACTTGTAATTGCTTCACTTTCGCTCTCATTCATAACGTTTTCATTGATCCCACGAGCAGCATCCACCGAAATTTACCCAATCTGCGTCACCTAATTAGTGCGAAAGTCTTAATTAAGCGTTGCGATTGAATTGGACGATCCCAGTTCTTGCAACAAACTCTCGAACTGCACATTTCCAGATGATAATAATGAACGGAGTTTGCGGCGCTCTGTGATATTTACCATTAAAGCTTTTATGTCGTTCTTTTTTCTCTCCATTTCTATCTTCCATGCTGTCCTTTATTCGCTCCATTCTGCAGTTTGCCTTCGTATTGTTCTTGTGGCATATCAAAGCACGTTTCGTAAGCGTGATTCCGTTATCCTTGGAGCCCAGGCATTTCCCTCCGCTCGAAAACCGCACCTAAACGAAAAGAGTTATAGAGAGATAGATAGAACCTGCTGCACAGTCCACATCAAAAAGGTTGAACCGTTCCGTAAAACTACTCTACTTGGAAGGATTCCTTCGTAAGGTCGATACTGTATGGAATTTAAAAGCTATCTCTTCAGTTGTGAAGACATTTTTGGAGTATTTGCAATACATCGAATTATCTAAGCAAAGTTTAATATTTAGGGATTATCGTGCATCTATTTGAGTTTCTGTATAATCTGTCTAATTTGAAATGCTAAAATCTATATACAAATTTAGCGACAAATCTTCAAAATTTGATTAACATTCAAATCAATTTGTAATAAAGTATTGAGATATCTTCAGACTTTATTCAATTTCTTCAAAACTACTGAAGATACTTTTGTAAGAAAACATGCTAATTAGAGATTAAAGTATGCAGAATTACATGACTTTATTAGAATTTAGTTATTAGTTATGTATTTCAAATAATTTGCGTTCTAAATAAATAATAAATTAAAAAGAATGTCTTCAGATTTTATTCAATTTCTTGAAAACTACAGAAGATACGTTTATCAGAAAATATGGTAATTAGAGATAAAAGTATACAGAATTACTTGACTTTATTAAAATTTAGTTATTAGACATGTATTTCAAATAAATTGCCTTCTAAATAAATAGTAAATGAAAGAAAGAAATGTCTTCGGATTTTATTCAATTTCATGAAAACTACAGAAGATACTTTTATAAGAAAACATGATAATTAGAGATAAAAGTATGTAGAATTACATGACTTTATTAAAATTTAGTTATTAGTTATGTATTTCAAATAGTTTACGTTCTAAATAAATAGTAAGCATAAGAAAGAAATGTCTTCAGATTTTATTCAATTTCTTGAAAACTACAGAAGATACTTTTATAAGAAAACATGTTAATTAGAGATAAAAGTATACAGAATTACATGACTTTATTAGA
>JAFMTC010001018.1:43155-59226 GCA_018845635.1 Nicrophorus orbicollis
CGGGTTCACGGAAATGGAAACATGGTTATCAGACAGGAAGCGAACACGTTCCAGGCTTTGCTGAAGCGGCGCACACATCAAAAACTAAACGAAAACTAAACTAAATGAATAATAATTAGAATAAACGCAAGCACAGATCAAATTTATAAAAATACATTTAATTTTATAAAAATTACGAGATAAAATGTTTCCAAGTCTTTTAAGTAGAGATGCAGTAATAATAAAAATCAATTCAAATATTTCGATGAAAAATTGATAATTCTCCAATATTAACACATGTTTATATAATCAAAAAAGTTGAATGTGGAAAATACTGTCAAAGTGACAGTTAACTTTGACGTTATAAATGACATATTTATTACAGTAATAACTATCATTCTGACGTTATAAGTGACATTTTAATATGATTGAATGTGGTTTAACCTCTATTAGATATTGTTTCTTAAAGAAAAGAACGAACCAGCATCTTGCACAAATGGTGGATGCGCCGGGCAATTGAAATTTTAATTAAATATTTTAATGAATGCATCTCTAATTAATGTTGACTGGATTGGTACTTAGAGTAAAGTGTGCATTGAAGCCGAGAAATGTGCGTTGAAAATAAGATTTTAAAAAGCAAATCTTAGTACATTTGTACTGGTTTAGTTAAAATTTCAAAAGAAAGCAATAATTAGAAACAGTCTATAAGAAGTCAAGTAATTAAACGAGTAACAAAAACTAAAGAAAAGTTCGACAGCTCTTTTCAACAATAGAATTAAGTAAGTAACGGCAACAAGAAAAATATAGTGTTCGTGGAACTCTGTATTTTTGTTTTTCGTACGTAATGTTTGATCATTGGAAAATTAGCACTCACTTCGACCACCACCGTGTCTACTAAAGTTGGAGCTGGTTGTTCGTTCGTGGCAGAACAACTAGGAACGTTCTCCGCTCGGAACGCTTGTCTTATTTCTATCACCTACAAATCGACACTTGCACAAATGGACTTTTTATATTACCAATCAAATTTAAGTGGATAGACAAAGAGAGAGAGAGAGAATTACTGAGAGTGAGAGTGAAAGTAAGAGAATGAAAAATTATAGAAAAAGGTGAGAGAAAAAAGTCAGAAATACTTTCGGTGTGTGTAATGAAATATTTTTCTTTTATAATTATTCTGAAGCCAGTGTAGATAATACGTGTAGGTGTAAGTAAATGAAAGAAGAGAAGCGAAAAGAGAGACACAGAAAGATAAAAGCTTCCAATTCTGTATAGAATTGTTATTGTTATTAGCTTAAAAACAAACACAAATGTAATTTGGCTTATATTTTTTTTGCATAACTTATGTTTTTTTTTCTGTTCTAGTTCTTTTTAAAATATCTGATTTTCAATATTTCCTTTTTTTTTGTTTACAAAAATTTTCTTTGTGGGATGAAACTCACTTTGGTGTCGGCCGGTTGTAAAGACTGCTCGCAAGTGGAGGGCTCCGCGTGCAGGGCTCTCTGCAGGTCTAACACCTACAAGCCAAAAAGTTACACCGAGCCGCCAGAAAATCCAGATTATGTAATACGTGGAGATACAAACAAGAATTAAATAATTATTCAAAATTACGTAATTAAAATTTATATATATATATATAAAAAAAAATAAATAAAGATAGATACAAACTATATTAAGAGAGAATTGACAGAGGGGAGATGATGCATACTCGTGTGTTTCTAAACGTCTATGGTGTGTGTAGCGGTCAATCCATTGGTTAAATAGATACAAGCTTGAGATGCAAATCCAACAGACCACCCAACGTAGAACATAATTGAAAAAAATCTAAACACTGCTCAAAACTTTCATAATTATTAGTTCAAAACGAAAACTAGACATATCGTTAAGCTATTCAAGTATTATTAGTATAGAACTTATGTTTGAACTATGACATTTCTCATGACGTTCAATATGACAAACATTCTTTTGTTGTTTTGATATTTAAATTAATAAGAAATAACAGATAAGTCATTTGCTATTTATTATGAATTATGACATTTCAACTATGACATTTGATATGACTTTACAAATGACATTTGATATTATATAATTTCATAAACATCCGTTTGTTTTTTTGGTTTTCAAATATTTTTAGGCATCTGCATTATAACCTATATTTCAAGGCACATGTCCATGAAAATCTTCTTTTATTATGATTTTCTTACCAATTCCTTTGCTATTATTAACCACCTAGTTCTTAATCTGTTTTTAAGTTCCTAATTTATATTTGAACTATGACATTTAAACTATGACGTTTCTCATGACGTTTGATACGACATAATTTATATAAATGTTATACAAATTGACATATGTCACGTATTTAGGTTAAACTATGAATAGATTGAAATTAAAGCAGATTAGAGTGAATGTATTTATAATGCATCTAAAACGTATTCTCAAATGAATCACAGCGAATATGAATCACTTCTGTTGTCGGAGAAAATGAGAGAATCAAATGAACCGGATTTGACTCACGTGTCTATCTTTACATCTGCATTCTTAACGCATTACCAGCGGATTTCCATAAGAAAACTATCATTGTCACAATAAAACTAATCATCCCAAAAATGTATTTTAAATAGTTATATTTGTTGCAATTTATATAATTGAATTGTAATTAGAACGTAAAATAACCATAGTATAGATAAAACTAAATCAAAGTTGAAGAATTATGAAAATACAGTTGTATTTAGAAAAATAAAAGTATTATTTAGCGGTCATTGAAAACAAGAACTGATCGAATAGAAAATTGAATTGTTTGCTTTTAATTAAAAGTTGCAACAGGACAATCATTGCACACATTTGTTTCGTTTCTATTATTTTGGTTGATTGAAATTTTACTTTTCGTCCATTTTCGTTCATTTTGGTCTTTGTAGTCGGGCAATTACGTCTGCAAATTTTGCAACAATCGAACGAGCGGAATGCACAGGAAATTTGCATTTTTCATTAAGGGCGTTTGCAGCGCGCGTTTTCATTCTCTCGCTCCTAACAAAAACGAATGCTGAAATTCATATTGCAGCGTTTTTACGTACATGTCATTAAGTTAATTACTACCTAAATTCACAGATAGTAATTGTAGAAAGTAATGCTGATTTTTTAGATTAAAAATTAGATTGTATATATTAAAGGAATTACTATATAAATAAATTATGGATTACTGTAAAACTAGTTAGTAACAAGCGTTGGGTGGCGTGGATTCGATGAGATTTTGAAAACGATTCTTTGTAAATGAATTACCTTGCTCTAAAACTTGCACTTACCAAATGTACATCTTCTACTATTTTCGATCAACAATTACTTCTCAAGATACCAAGAAAAAATATATATAGGCGAAGAGTAAGGGCAGGTAGATTTAAATACATCACCAATCAATCAATCAATCAATTTGAGACTTATTAAAAAAGGTGGATGCGCCGGGGGTTCGTTGAAAATTTAGTAATTACCATAGTTACATTTAGATTTTCAATTTTCCAATATACCAGCATATGATAATTGATAATATTTTGACACAAGATGACAGCTGTCATTTTATAAAAAGCGTTAAAGATAAAATTTGATTTAACGATATATTTGAGCAAATAGTGTTCTATATATAAATTGATTGATTGGTGAACTTATTTATTTTGGAAAAGGTTGGGAATGGAAATAGCTGATGGAAAGAAAGAGCGGATGGGACTTAAACTGTGGATTAGTTCGGAGATGAGTGGATATCTTGTGGAAGTTATCAATAAAAATGGGTCGCGGTTTCCGGCGAAAGAAAAGTTCTTCCTTCCGGCGGTTTCATTACTCGCTCTGGTGAGCACGGAAAGTGGGAATCGTTAGAAGTTAAAGGGATAAGTCCAAGGATGAGATATGCAAGAAAAATAGAAGAGAGAGAGAGAGTGTGCATATAGAGTTGTCTTTTCTTTTGGAATTTGATTTAGTTGTTGCAGCAGTAGTAGTAGTAGTGGTGGTTGGTATTTGATGGTGTAGAGTTTGTAACTGAAGTCAACAACACTTACCACATCCTAAAACAACACAACGATCATGCAGACAACATCAACATATCAACATTCGGTATTATGATATAAGATGATAGATGTAAGACGAAGAGAGACAGAGATCAAGCTTATATTAATGTTTAACGCCGAAACGACATCGAGGGTGCTCTGGCTGCTGCGTCTATGTAAACGCTAAGTAGAGAAAGAACGATGCGAACGAACGGTGTGTGCGAGTGAGTGTGCATGAACGAGACACGGTCTGTGTGAAAGAGAAGGAGGATCATACGAACGTGTATCCGGAATTAATTCCGGAAAACTAAACGCAATTAATATTCATGCTTCAATTCCGAAAACGTCGGGGCTTCTCAATGAAAACAATTTCATTCCAATTTGCGCTGCGCATTGTTCGTTTCGAGCAACGAAATAAAAATCTGCACAGTAATCAATGCACATCGAAATTAAATGGAACATTTACACAAATATGAATATGCTATGCTCGGGTTTTACGTAATACGTAATATGCGGAATTTGCTTTAAATTTTCCCGAAATTTCATTATTAACGTGACCGTTTTAATTGGATTTGGAATAACAAATGCCTCGCATCAATTAGCACCGCGATTACCGGGGCACGACCTTCCGTCGGTTGCATAATTCACACGTCGGGATTGCCTCTTTGACCATGCAGTGTCCCCCGATGTGCAACATACGTTCCTCCAGTTGCTGTTGTTATATTTGCAGTTTATATCTCGTAATTATATAGAGATAATTATGATAAAATTACGTTTCCATTATTATAATTACGAAATTTTCAATTACTTTTATGTAATAACATAATTACATAACATAGATGCAACTTTGGTCACCTAATTCGAACAATGCAATAAAAGTGACAACTCAATATAAAATTTGACGTTTGAGATCTAAAGATAATTGTAGTTAAATTAGGTCATCCTAATTGCAATCATAATATTTCGACAACTTTAACTTAACTAAAGAATTCTAAATTTTGATCACAATTCTGCTTTTAAAAATTTACAAATTAAAAATTTGACATATCTCATTATGTTTTGGATTCAAAATCAAATCATCAAAAATAACAAAAAAATAAATAAAACTATAACGTTTCTAATAAGTTTTCATATTTTCTATCAAATTTGATAATGTGGTATCATCACGTTTTAATTAATTATTCAATTACCACGCAAAGTAATTATATTATCAAATAAAATTCATGCAATTCATAGACGTATGTTATGACGTTTTTAATTAACTTATTGTCAATCAAATTTGTGGTATTTCCTAAATGTTAAAGTTGAATAAAACAATTCAATATATTTTCGAAAAAATAGCGTTATTTTATGTTAATATCTACAGTCTCATATTGCCATACTTTTGATTTATCATTTTTTAAATAATTTTAAATGCTTTTTTTTGAAAAATAATGAATTAAAGTTTTATGTAATAATAACTATATGAATTATACACAAAATTAAGTGAACTTATTTTCAAATTACTGATATTTATACAATAAAACGTTACAACAAATTTCGTTACAACTTAAAGTTTGATAATGTTTTACAAAATGTTATATAACTTAAGTAAATCAATATGAAACTTTATTCTATTATGTGATGTGACATTATGTTTATTAAGTTATTATCGAGATATGTCGATCAATAACTATATACTTAACTTCATTAAGTTTTATCTAATTAATTGCTTTAACAGTCAAAATATTTGCAATAACAATTAATCGAATATTTCATGAAATATTCAATTAATTGTATTTTAGTTTGTGCTTCGATTTTGAATATTATTTATATAATAAAATAAATGCATTTTTTTTTTGGAAATTCCAAATCCATTAGCAAAAATCACTCACGTGAAATAAAATTCGTTTCCAGAGTAATCCATTTCTGTATGGATTACATTTTAATTAAATAACGTATATAAAACACAATGTAATCATTTCACGTAAATATCGGATAACAATGAATTTATCAATAAAGCAAATTCCGTATACATATCTAAACATGTTTCATACACACACACAAAAATACACACTTTTCAATTATGAGAAACTCGCACAGTATATTTATAGTCAAGGCTTTACGCAAATTATTTAACGCCTGAAAAAGAATGAAAAGGAGGCGCTTCTTTTAAGATATTTGTGCTTGGATAGGAGAGAAAGTGGTTTATGTATATAACAAAACCGACAAACTAAAGAAACAAGATTCACGTAACAACATTCCGCAGATTTGTGCCATCAAATAACATATCCAAACCATGTACACAGAAATATATATACGGTGCTCATCGAAAGTGCATCACATTCAACAGTATTCAAACAGAAAAAATAACAATAAATATATTTTAAATGATAAAATTGTTCATAAGAAAATGTATTTTGATGAAATGATTTTATGTCGAGTAATAAACGAATGGTCTTTGATTTAATTTGATTCTAATTAAATGATTGTTATTATTTAATTAAAATCAAAACATAATTATTTTTTTGTAATGAATTAAGTTAAAAAGATATGAAATTTTGAAGTTATTATACTTGATATTATGTAAAAACTATTATGAAAATACTAGAGAATTATATATGGAATTATATAAAACTTTAATTCATGTCTATTTTGATCATCTGCAATGATTATTCATGGTCAGAAACAAGCGCAGTAAGTAATTAATAACTGTAGAAGAATTAATGTTTCAAATTTGTCTTCGAGCTGCTTCATTTGCCAAAACCTATTCATATCATTTTTTCACTTTGGACCATTCGAAAATTAACTTCCTTTAAATCTACGTTTGCAGTGGATTCTTATGAATGAATGTAACGAGTTGTACTAAGTTGGCAAATGCAGTGTCTTACCTTTCGAGCGTTCGAGTTTTTGATGTCGTTCGGTTGCAGGGCCATGTTGCTGAACGGCACCTCCATCGAGTACTTGATGGAGTGGAGCAGCTGGACGACCACGTTGGAGACGTTCTTGAAGCTCAGCTTCCTCCTCTGAGCAGCGCCGAGGGCCGATCGAACCTGCAGCGTGTTGAACAACAGTGGCTGGAAGAGATCCGCCGGGGAAGGCCGGGGTATGCAGGTTAGTCACAAAAAGGGGATACGGAAGGTACGTGTGTAGAGTGAAGAATCATGGGCACTACCAGAATACTACACGATCCACATTCACGTGCGTCTTAATATGTGCAGATTAAATATTCGTACATAGAACGAAGATACAGATGAAGAGGTAGACACAAAGGATTTGCCAACATCGAAACAGATATCAAATTGTACAGTTTCTAATCACAAAATGTATTTTAGAAAGATCAGAAGTTGAAAATTCTTGTTTCCACAAACATTATGTAATATTTTAACTCAAGATTCCTAAACCAATGGGCGTTCACTAAAGAAGATGCTTCGAATTTCATTATTTCATTGATCTCCACTTGGAGTTTTTGCTAAATTTTCAAAATTCCAGGAAAACGTGATTAACAAATCATTAACTAAAACAAATACCAGGAAAGTTCACTTATAATAAAAAAAACTGAAAAGTTACATTATACTACATTCAATTGCTGAAAATGTTACTAATTAATAAATAATGAATTTCTTAACTCTATCATCGAAATGGTACTAATAAACTATTCATTAATATGAAAATTAAAAGAAAGAACAAGTTTATGCAATATTTAGAATATAGTGAACTTTGTTTAATGATCAATCTGTACTTTAATTAGAGTATTTATCTTTTTCAATGTTGGATCAAGTGTAAACATTCGGATATATTTAATTGAAACTTTCTGAACGATGCACGATTTTAAATAAAATTATGACTTATGTACTAAATAATTCATAACTACAATGTTGAAAAAGTCTTTAATTTGTAGAAATTGTAAATATTTTTATGGTGCACTTAAATCTTTAATATCGCGTTGGCTATAGACAATAAACCCGGTGAGCCAAACACTTAACACATTGTTTCGTAACAACAGAAATATGAATTATATATCCGAATGCTTTAAAATACAATAAACAACAATCAAAGATGCAGTGTTTTCTTCTAAAAGAGAAGAAAATAACACAAAAAGATGTGGCGAAGTGATTTTGTTAATGTTTCTTAAACGTTGTTAAAGTATGAGAGCGGCGAATGATCGATTTTGCAAATTACACACCTCTGAAAAACGGCAAACAAACAATCGGAAACAACACACAAACACATCGAAATAGTCGAAAGGAAACAACAATCAGACTAAAGTAAACATCGAGTAGGAACGGAGAAGCGACATCACATTTCACAACATATAACAATAATAAAAAGAAAGAGATTTTCATATCGTAAAACATACTGAATTTGATCGATGCAATTAGATCAATCAAAACCCTGATAATTAATTTAACGTTTCGTTGGGTTTCCGCTGTGATTTGTGGCGGATTGGATCGAAGCCAAATAAAATTTGTAACTGTAATTGGCAATTATCAAAAAGAAAATCCTCGCTGTTTGGATTTTATTCGGATTGGGGGGAATCGATTCTCGGCAAAGTTCCGGTAATTTTTCATTTAGATTTCATTGAGTTTAGTCATATTTGTAAATGAGAAGTAGTATGGAGTTGTAATCATTTGATTTTTCTCTCTATATGCGTGCAGGATGTTTCCTTCCATTCAAGTTTATAACTGTTTATTCAATATTTGCAATTAATTTAAGTTATTGTTGAAATGAAAGTTATTTAAATATGTTGAATAAATTGGTGTAATCGATTTGCTTGTAGATAAATTTGGTTTTAAGTATAATGCATTTTGTAAATGAAGTGCGGCTTTCTAATATTGAAGTGGCCGTCGGCGCACAAATCAAAGTGAAATCTGCATGCAGAGTCGAAAGGGCTTTCACCGACGACCGCTCGTAGTGAGGCCGTAATCCAATCTCTTGCGGAGATTAGATCCTTCAAAACGAAGAAGTCTAAAAAGAAGGGAATTGACAGCTTTAAGCAAGGGCTCAGATTTAAAATGAGCTCTCCGAACGCGACGTAAGTTTAACTTATATAGATATGTATATTGTGTAGAACATCTTCGTGTAAGCAATTTCGGAAACATCCTGCATGCCATCAGATGTTCCCTTTCCTTTCGCGTATCGCCAATCAAAATTCTCATTTCGCGGTCCTCTGTAAAAGACGTGCTTTAGAAGCTCCGGCTCCGGTTAGTTTCAGTTAAGTTTCCGGTTTAAAGTTGAACGTGGAATTAGTGTTAAATACCTTTCTGCGGCGCGCCGGTGGCACAATGAAATACGTGGTTACGCAATGGTCGCGCAGGTATTGGTTCCTGCTCGCACCCATCCCTGCCTCCACCTCGTATATGCCTCCCAAATAATCGAGGGTGGCCTGGGTGATGTGCACTCTCCTGAAACCGCAGAAACAGAAAACGGAAACGTCACAAACAGATGTTAGGTCGATCCTGCTGGTTCTTCTTACCCCGGTTCACCGCCTGCTTCCATGTTGTTGGCCAAGGTGACGTCGTTGGACCAGACGTCGTACTGCCACTTCCTGAGGCCGAGGACGCCGCACAGGACACGTCCCGAATGTATACCGACCCTCATGTTCAGCTGGACGTCGGTGGCTTCGACGACGCTCGCAATCGCATCGATCATGTCCAGGCCCATCTCCACGGTGCAATGGGCATGATCCGATCTGGACTCGGGAAGCCCGGAAACGCAGTAGTAGCAGTCCCCGAGGATCTTGATCCGCAAACAATGGTTATCCTGTCGAAGAAATCGCAAATCAGGAACATCTTCATGTTGAGTAAACGTGTCATTTGGTTTACAAACGTTTTTGACATTTTAAACGTCATTAGCAACAAATTTTCATGATTTAAATTAATTAAAACATTAGATAAACTGAATTGATTGTATATCATACTGAAAGTTGAACGAAAACATATTCACATAACAATCATATAATCAAATATAATTTACAGGAACTTTATCGTCAACTTTTTCTCATTGACGTTTGTTTTTGACATTTTAAACGTCATTAATAACACAATAATATGAAATGCATTAAAATGTAATTACACAAATAATGTAATCATTTAATTTCGTATTAAGCATTTACCGAACAATTGGTGGATTTCGGGATGAATTCAAATTGAATTTAACTCATTTATTATTCATGTAAAATAAAATTAACTCACTCTTCGAAGTATTCACCAACGTCAAAGTTACGTCCGTTTCTGACTTTTAAAACGTCATTAACCTTTTGACAGACGCACATGCTTACAAGAAAATCTCATCCAGGGTACTTTCATCGCAATACCAGTTATTATTGTTGCATCATTTGTTTCTCAAGATTGTAAGACATATTTAGTTCAAACACTTAGAAATAACAGAAAAACATCCGAAAAGATGTTCTTATTGCAAACTATAAAAAAGCATTGGAATTGTCCTAGATATTTTAGTTTATATAAAGATTTTGAGAATTATAGAAGCGTCACCCGAAAACGGGTAACGGGGTTGTCGTCACACGTCAATCATTATGTTTGATTTTGACATTTCAAACGTCATAGTAATAGTTTAAATGCATTCAAATGTATTTCGTACGATTTATACAATCTTCTCATTAAGCATTGATCGAACAATGATGGATTTCCGCATCAATCGAAATTGAATACAACGTATTTGTCCTTCATGTGGCACGGAATTCAATTAACTCACTACTCTTCCGAATATTTTCCTCGTAAAATTCTGTACAAAAATGGAACGAACCATCATTGTTTCAGAACGAACGGAATCAATCGTATCGGAATTCCAGCCTCCAACCGCACGATTTCTTTCTACCATTCGATGTGGAATTTGCACGCGTTTTCGACCCATTGAACATGCCATTCGTAAAGCTTCTTTTGTCGTTCAACAAACCATTGTCATTTTCAAAAAGATGCAAAGACCCGTGAAATCGTGTATAAAAAGATTCCAATTAACATTAAAAAAAACACGACAACAAGAAAATATAGACATTTTGTGTAAAATTGATTTAATTTAGAATAGTTAGTTTAATTGTTAAAGAAAATATCTTATTTCACATTGAAACTTAAAAAGAATGACAAGACTAAGAATCTTTAACAGATTAATATGAAAAAATGCTAATACTAACGGAAATAAGACATATTATTAATTTGGTTCCGTGTTAAGGAAAATATTTTACAATTAATAATGTATTTACATTGAATCATGTCTTAATGTCAATATTGAATGAAATAAATGTGAATAATGTCAATATTTAAATTGACATTATAAAAAGTTTCAGTCAAATTCAGGTAACAAAAAATTGAAGTTAAAACGAATAACGTTAATGTGTAATTCAAGAATATACAACCAAAATATTACGAAAAAATCATATTTGGTTGCAATTAAGAATATTATATTCAGTTTTAAGTGATATTACTGTCTAATATAAACAGTCCAAAAAAAAGTAAATCACATAAATAAACTATGGAAAAAAACAAGTACGATGAAAATAGGAATAATTGGTTCAATATTTGGTACGTATTAGGCTTTGGTTGCCCGAATAAATACGCACGTCACCGTACAAATACGGAGCTTATAAGCAAACACTCATCGCACAATAGATAAGGGCCCAAAGGGAAATGCGGTTTGAATTATGTAATGTTGTTTTCTTTCATATAACCATGTACAAACACACACAGTTCTGTTATTATTGTCATTGGAAATAAACCAAAAAATACAGAATTACACTTTGGAAAACTGTGATTCTATAACTATTACCATTATTACATGAAAAGCTTTGACAAATAAATGGAGTTTAGAAAATGTTATTTTCGAGCAGCTGTAAAAACTGCTACATTAGGCTTTACGTAAAATGTTTGCAAAATGAATTATAAAATAAATATATATTCTATAGAATTGAAGTGGTCCAATAATGGGCTTTCGCAAAGCGAGCCGATAAATCGAATGTTTCCATAGATACGATTTATTTTTATTTCTTTCTATTCGTTTCGCTTTGGGTCAAAGCGATTTGTTTTTTTGTTGGTATTACCCGATCCAATTTTATAAATATTGAACGAAGAAATTTGTTTCAAATCGTTTGTATATCTCGTATACAACTTAAAGCTTGAAAAGTTCGAAGGAAAATGTAATTGTGGGCAACATCGAATACTTTATAAAATACAGTTTAATTCTATTATATTGATTTAGTTAAACAGAAAATATATTGTAATATTCACAAGAAAACATCCTTGCAATTCCTCTTTTCACTCAATTTCAATTTGTAACGACAAAACGTTAGTAAAACATATCCAAATACGATGTACAATTAATTGAAAATAATAAAGTACTTACGTTTGCAAGTTGATCAAATCTACCAAACAACTCGTTGAGAAGCCTCACCAATTCCTGGGCCGTGCATTGCGAGGCAAGAACGGTAAATCCGACGATATCCGCAAATAATATACTGAAACCAAGAGGATGGTCAAAAATCGAAATAAATTGCTGTTAAAGTTTGAAATTTACGCGTGTAAATATTTACACTTTGCTAGGAAATAAACGTCTTCATTGTCGAAACAATTAAACTTTACTACATGCACAGACGGGACGAGCGAGTGAGACGCAGTAATTAAAAGCTGCTAATCCTGAAATGCAATTAAATGTCGCGAATGTTGTTTCTTCAACGGAGAGAATTAAATGAAAGGCATGCAAAAAAAGAAAGAAGAAAGACTTTAGGTGGTAACAAAGCACAAATGCGTATCGATCCAGTAATGTTTCCGCTGGAGAAAGCATTAAGTGTAATTACATCAAACATGAGTTACTGAAAACTGGAGGTCTAACGACCTCATTTCATACAGAAGTTTACAACTTCTTGATTACACATTCACCAAAGTGAATCCAGCAAATTTAATCTTATTTAATAATTTGAATATTTTCACGGAAATGTAATATTACAAATTGACTTTCGATTCTGGCACTTTAAACGTCACTAATAACAAAGTAATATATGCAATCATTGACATTTGTTTCTGACATTTCAAACGTCATTAATCTTTTTGACATATTAAACAAAGGAACACTTTGACTCATTGACGTTTGTTTCTGACATTTCAAAAGTCATTAATACTTTTTGACATATTAAATAAAGGAATACTTTGACTCACTGACGTTTGTTTCTGACATTTCAAACGTTATTAATAGTTTTTGACATATTAAATAAAGGAATACCTTGACTCATTGACGTTTAGTTTCTGACATTTCAAACGTCATTAATCATTTTTGACATCATAAACAAAGTAATACTTGTACTCTTTGATGTTTGTTTCTAAACGTCATTAATAACAAAGTAACGAATCAAATGTTATAACATATATTGTAACTGATATTATAAAAAAATCAATCCATAGGTCACAAATAGAGTTATAACAAATAACATTAAATTTATTAATAAGCAAAACAAATGTAATTATTATTATTTATTTTAGTAAAAATTGATGTGTGTTTGGTTTATATGATATAAATATGAAATCAATATGAAACGCTTATCTCTTTCCATGCGCTTTTCCTGTTACGTTCATTTTATTTTTTTGCGTTAATCTTGCTGAAGGATTAAACGGGGCTGCGTTTGAACGTTCGCTGATAACAAAAATCCGGAATTTTATTCCATGAGAAAAATCTGGGTTTAATTTGGAGATTGTAGAGCCAACGAAATGAAGACGTGCGAAAAAAATCAATACTTTAGGGATTGTCGAAAGATGTTTATATATATAGGGTGTGAAATGCAAGGAGCCTTTTCATTTCAGTAATATCCAAGTAAATATACAGAACTTAGTAGGTTTAAATTGTTAAGTTTATTGCTGTTGAACCCACCTGACATCCTCGTGTTTCTGTATGTAAATTTTATGGAACTGTCCCTCCACCGGTGATATAATGTCGTTTTTCATTTCCATGGCAACGTGTTGAGGCAGTACGGATAGCAACAGCCTCTCCTGCGAATTGAAGAAGAAAACAACGTAAACGTATGATGAACAAAAAAGAATGGAGGCATTAATGAACTGAAAAATATTGTGGCTGCATTTTAATTTCGCTGCATGTGCAGACTCTATGAGTAGTTGCGGAAGGATGAGGGATGCGAGGAGTTAAATGCATAATGTATAAAATAATAAGGCAAAACTTTGGTAATTTCGCTGCGGATGAGGTAATGGCACGAGGCGGGGAGATGGATAATTTTATGGACCTCGGTGTAGTAAATATATGCAGCGTGTAGGTAAATAACCCGAAAGGAAATGTTGCGGGATTATGAATTATGTAACGGGGGAGGAGGGATGGTCGGCTTTACCAGTTTCTCGTTCTCGTCTTCCATTTCGAGGCGGGCGGCGATGCAGTTCCTCGTGTCCAGGAAGGCCTTCCTCTGGGCGTGCTCCATTAAATTGTGCATGAAGATGCCCACAGTGTTCACGCAGATGAACACAATCACGTTGGCCGTGATCTGTAAAACAAAAGTTACTGGGATTAATAATATACAGGTTGCCTGGCAACGAATTGCCATCTGAATTATTGATCTATCGAGTCAACTACTTGCACAAGTTACTTTTGCAAGTAGTTGACTGTTATTGATTAATTCAACTACATAAAGGAAATATTGCCTAAATGTAGGTTATTAGTATATCAGTCGAAATACTTGTCACGAAAGATGTACAATATACTTGTGATTAATAAATGAGATGAGAATAGAAGTACATTTAACCAAAAATTACTTTTAATAAGTGAAGTATCCAATGAATATAGATTAAGTTGTAACAAAAAAAAACACGATGCCTAATAAAGTTCATATTTCAGTTATAATAATTAATCAATTTGCCAAGTAACATATACAAGTGAATAGGATTAAATGAAATGAAACACTGATATGTTTCTCAGTAATAAATAGCTGATTTTATTTCAATTTCATTAATTGAACTATATTATACTTGTCACGTAACTTGCGCACTTGTTAATTGAATAAGCTTATTTATCGTCTTCTACTAGCAATTCCCATGTAAATGAGAAGTAATTATAATATGTAATATATGTATGTAGGAATTAATAGAAAATGAAGATTTTTAATGTACATTATGTAATTACAGGAAAATCGAGTTTCAGTTAGTAACGGTAGTGAGGAGAAACGTTTCTCAGGCCGAGAAGAAAATGTTAATGATCCGCACGTTACCACCATCGAGATACAATTTGTAATTTCGCTATGCAAATGCGATCTGGAAAATATGCAGGAACGGATGAAAATTGTAAATCCGCTCTCGCATATCTAGTGCACAGTCCGTTACGCAACGAATCTGTAACCGTTTAATTAGAGCAGTATTTTCTGGATGCCCGTTACGTAAATTCGTTACAGTTCTTTCATGTTATCATTAATTATAGTATAAGCATTTGTCGATAATGATGTTTTTCACTATAATTCCTACTGAGTTATGTAAATATTTATAAGGAAAAAAGATGAAAATGGAGATTTGATCAAATCCCTGAGGGAGATGATCAATTCACGGAAGGTGATAAAATGATAACTCTGTGAGGTGATTTCCCCAAAGAAAGTCACTTACTTGACACTTGTCACTTATTTGATCAAATCTTTTAACTGTTTTAGTGACAAACATAAAATAAACAAGTCAGGATGGCAAAAAAAACCTGAAAAGGATCAAATGAAAAAATTAAAGAAATTTCTTTGGAGAAAATTTAAGATGTGTTAGGGGATTCCACAGCTTTGGTTGATGTTCAAGGTGAAAAACCCATTACGTCTTGTAACGATGATGTTGTTGGTTGTTGTGAATTTAAGATTACTATTAACTTGTAACTGAGATGAAGCGTTTTTATTACTTTTAAGAATTCTATACAGCTTCTAATAGATATTCTATAGAATACTGAAAAGTAGTCTTAATATCTAACATATTGGTTCACCCTTAAAGCAAATGAATGATGAGTTAAGAAAAGAAAATTAATGTTTTATGATCAAGACACTCGATTTTGGATATTTATTCATGGATAGGTAAGTATGCCAATTTGCGAAGCGCTGATACAACATATAATATATGTGAAGATT
>JAFMTC010001021.1:4424-15450 GCA_018845635.1 Nicrophorus orbicollis
AATCTTGCAAATGAAACATGACTAAAATTACCTTCGAAAATCAACGCAGGTTTTTCCGAATCGGCGGCTGCAACCTCCTCGAACAATCTGCACAGGTTCGTCTCGGATTTTAGCGATCTGCTCGGTCCTTTCAGTATCGAAAGATGAGGAATCGATCCCATTTTCTTCAGCAGAAACAGAAAACACAGGTTAATCGGCACTTCCTCTCTCACAACATTGGCTAATTAATTATACAATAACAATAAAATAGAGGACGTTTCACCAGGTCACCAGTATAATTTATAATAATTTGCACCTCGATAGACGTTTTAAATGGCAAATCCTTGATATGGAAATTATTGATTCATAGCCGTAAACGTTACAATCACTAAATTAATATTGAGAACTACTTAGCATCTCAATACTTTCATTTAAAAAAAGTAGAGAAAAAAACAATTCTATAATAAATAATTTGCTTATGCAATTAATACATTCATTATTGCATCTTTTTTATTTTAATAATCAATCTCGTAAGTCCTTGTTCCACAATTTCGTTATGTTATGCATGTTACGCAAAATGTTGGAAGTGTTTCAAAAATTGCACTTGCTTTAATTGAAGCATTGACATATTTTCAGACGTAAATATTGTTCATTTTTCCAAATATTCAAATTTAATCGAAACATCATTGTCTTCTGCAGGTTGATTTCTGTATTTCCCCAGTTTAATGTATATTATAATTATGTGCATTTACGTAGGTAATTACACCCTAGCCATTTCCAGAAATTAACGCATCTAAATAAATACATTTTAATTATTGTTCATTATTTTTAGATCGAAAAAACCATTATGAAATTTACAATTGTTAACTTATCTTAGAAAAAGTTATATGGATAATTATTCTTATTAATGCGACAAAAATAAATTATTTCTCATTATTTAGATGAGAGTCATTATTTATTATGAAATACTTTTTCAAGTATTAACAATTCTTATTTTTAGCTTTAAGAACTTTTGTATAATTCCTCATTTATTGATCATAATTTTAACAAACATCATTATTACTGTATTTTGCCAAAAAATAAAATGTAAAATTAAACAAAAATTGCTAATAATACATTCTAATTAATCCAATTATGCGCTAATTCTTTATACTGAATGTATAAATAAGATGCTGCATTATATTAAGATTAAGTTAATGCAGTTTAAATTCTAAGAATTTCAATAATTTAAATAATAAGTACATTTATACAAAAAAAAATACTGATATTAATATAAGAATTCTATTCACTCACCGGCTACTTTTTTCACGTCATTTCACTTTTACACTCTTAAAATACTAGAAGCCTCCGATTTACATAATTTTTTTAATAGATCATTGAAAAATATATTTATATTCCTAAAGAAATAATGGAATACTTTTTATCTTTGGTTGAAATAAATGACCCAAGAAAGTTTGGATAATTTTAGTTTGTTTTTTATTTTTATTTATACAATTTTCTCATCTTCAATTTCAATCGGGGGATTTGTGAATTTTCTTGCATGTTATTATAATAAAATCATAATTATAACAATGAAAAAGTGAAAAGGCCGATTTAAATACATTGCTTGAAATGTATCATAAAAAAATATATAAAACTCAAAACTAGATAAAACAGAAAGAGCAAAAGAGAACATAAAAAGTAGTACAGATACAAAAGAGAAATATCAACCACAACAACGGCTATAAACTGCATGTTCTGTTATTCAGCGTTCTGTATTTTCGCGATTCTTTTTCTACTTGCTCTTAGTTTTCCGGTAAACCAATACAATAAATATTCTCATGAAATAAACTGTTCAACTGTCGAAAATGATTTATTGGGAGATGAAAAATTATTAATTGCAGCAATTATATCAATAAATTAAAATTCTCCTTTCTTACTAATATTAAACAGGAAAATAGTTTAATTCAAAATTGCATTGATTTTGTACGACTGCTAATAAAAAGAAATCAATTTTCACAAATCTTTAAGTCATAATTTGTGACTACAAAATATTTATCTAAAGATTTAATCAGACTGAAATTTTATGAGAGAGAAAAAAACCGATGAAAACCCATAAATTTTACAAACAAATTAGTGTTACAAACCAAAAACTGGTTTCAATAAAACATATTTTAGAACATCGTAAATATTTGTTATTTTTTTATTATTTAACATTTCATAAAATTTAAATATTACGTTTTTTACAATATTTAAAAATATTGAATGATTATTTAAAAAACAAACTTTTGGCATTGAAATTGAATTTATTCATTGGGACATTTTCGTAATATTTTTGTATAATGATGTTTTTTTTTTCAATCAAAACCGGTTTTGAATAGAAAAATATGTTCGACAATATCTATTCAATAAAAAAAATAAACATTTTAAGTAAAAATTGTAAAAAATCAAATATTATTTCTAATAACTGTTCCCATACTTAAATTCTTACAACAGCATGCTTATCTATTTAACATTTCATGAATTTAAATATTTTTTTATCTATGAAATTACAAAAAAAAATAAGCGTTACGATTGAAATTAAATACCTTTTCTAATGAAATTGAATTTATTCATTGGAATACATTAATAATAATTAGAAAGTCGAACGATACGAATGATAATTTTGCAATGGCAAAAACAGAGTATAAAAAAGAAACTTGTGACATCGAATTAAGTATTTCGCAAAGGCTTTTGGATATTAGAAGAAAAAATAAGCGAATCTTGAAGATACCTGTACGAAATTATAATTCTCAATGAACAAAAACCTCAAGATCTAAGTTATCTCAAGGATATCATTTAAAGTATAATTTTATACTTGTTTCATCATCAATATGCTTTATGTTTGTTGGTTTTTCTTTTATTATTATTTATAATGATTAATTTAAATTGTTTACTTAAATGTGTCAATTGATTTAATTGATTTCACTAAACATTATTTCATCATGTACTTTTATTGTTTGCTAATCCTTTATTGTTTTATTTCTTGTAAAATAATTGCTTTTCAGATAACAAAAGTATCGCAATAATGTGAAACTATCAATATGCATTTTATTTGAATACAGAAATTACTAACATCAATATTTATGTAAAATAGTGAAACAATCCTCTAATTAAAATATTAAGTGTTCTTAACAATAGAAAGATTATTGTTTTATTTTTTAGAAAGTTACTATGAATATAATGGGATTAATTAACACGAATTGCAAATACATTTAATGAACAAAGGCTATACTAATTTCGATTCGTTTATTCAATAAATGAAGATAATCACTATAATTGTTCTAAATACCCCTGTTAATTATATTGAGTAATTTATTCTGCAATGTTAAAATACTAATAGAGAAATGCATAAATCTCAATAGATACTTTTAAGAAATATTTTCTACTTCATATTAATGAATTAGTATATTTTGTTTACAAATATCATTAAATTAATATTTTTTGAGTAAACTCACTAAATAAATTCACACATTTAGTTCTTAATAAAATTATTTATAAATTATTCGGTAATTATTTTATGATTGACATAAAGCTAAACTTACTAAATATAAATATAACGTTTCAGAATATGATTTAAGATTAAATTTCAGCATTGTTACGAAATTAAAAGTAGAAGTGCATTGAAAGGAGAATTGTGAAGTAATTACTCGTAGAGCTCTTCATTCTTCAATTTATGATTGGTTTTTGTGCTTAGTAATTTGTATAATATAATATAAGAAATATGATTTTTATTCATATATTCTATAATTAAGTAGATCGTTTATTGAATATGTTAATATCAGTTAATAAGCAATTAATTCAATATGAAATACAGAAACGTGTATTTTTTTTGCAACATTAAACGAAAACATTGAACTAATATTACATATACATTTCATAACTGTGAATCAATAGGTTTGTAAAATATATTATTGTATTTATTAAATTATGTTATAAAAGTGAATGAGAGCAAAATGACTTGAATCTTGAAGTATTCCAGTTATTATATTCTAAATATGCAATTCCATAATTTTGCATTATTAATTGTAAGAAAACTTTTGCTAAGGAAACTTTATGATTATTATAATTAAGTTGCCAACATATTATTTATTGAGTCGGTTGTATAAATGAGTTGTGGAGTCGTACGAATCGTAATAATTATAGCAATTTTTATTCATCAATTCTGTATTGTTGAATATATGATGTAACGCAAATATTATACATAAAAAAATGTTGTATTAATATTCGCAGTGAAACTAAAAAAAAATCGTTTACATAAATTGTGATCGGTCATTAGCATTTTCAAGACGGCTACAATTGATCAGGTTTTGTATAAAACACCTTCTCCGGCTAACAATTTTTCCTTTTGCTCCATCCTTGTTAACTTTTCCACTCGGATGACTTCCTTCATGTACGTAATAATTCGTTGGCTCGATGCCCGACGCTCACGGAAACTCTCGCTAATTTTCGCAATCGACACAGAATATGTTTTTTCAGAAGTTGTTTGAAAGAGAGAAAAAACAATGATATTTGTAAATAATACATGATGAAGTAATCGCCGCTCGAAGACGAGAAGCCGATTACGAAATATTTGGCTTTTTCTTCTATTTTTTGTCTCTCGTTCTTCTTAGTTTCTTGTTTTGATTTTTGGTTGTACAAAAAAAAAACGGGATGGAAACGCGTCGACCTCAATCCGGTCTCGTCTCTTCACGAGTATTTCACGTACGAGGAATGTGTTTTAGAAAAACACGAAGAAGGTTACGTTAAATGGAAGTGTTGGATATTAATTAGTTCCGATTTCGGCGGCAGAGTCCTTCGCAAGTTTAACGAAAGGAAAAGCGTTTGTCGGTAAACAAAAATTTAAACTAAGCAAAACAACATTGTAAACACAGATAAAAGTGTTTACGAACTGGACCGAAATTATTGGGTCAATAGCGATGATGTTTAATGAAGTGTATCGAATGTTGTATAATTTGTTAATAGACTTACTAACTGGCTGCTGACTGTCGCACTGCAACTGCACTAAATTGTTGATGTACAATAAACGCTTATGAATAATGCACTTCTGTTGTAATGCGCGTCTCGTCCGCTTTTGCTGTTCGGGCTTGAATGAATTGAAAGTTTTATGGTCGGGCCAATTTATGAATTGCGTGATCGGGTGGGTGGGTGCGTGGACCTCTCTTCCTATAACCATGTCTAGATTCGAGTAGAGGATAGTAGTAGGTAGGGATGCCGACCAAATCCACCGCGTAACGTGCTTCTGTTTACGCTACGCGCCAAATGGATAACGAATGGAGAAAAACCCAAAGTTTCAGTTGTCCAAAACAGATAGCTGATAAACATGGGGAATTCTCGTTTCGAATGGATGCACGTGAACGGCCGCTTATGCAGAGGAACAAAACAAACATCTTACAGAAAAATGTTGACTCTTATCATACCTACTTCAACCTTGTTCGGAAACCTTCGCATTTGAATACTATTATTTTTTAATTCGTTTTTTTTTTTCCAAAACTCATTCGAGTTTGAAAATGAATTCAAGTTCAATTTTTTATGTACCTAATAAATTTATATCAAACATTAAATGTTTGAATTTAATAGAAAATTATTGAATATTATTTAGAAAATAATAATTATTTTTCACAATGGTTATTTTTTGTAATTATTGTTGCAAAAAATATTACTATTATTCAATGTTTTCTTCAGTTATTTGTATTTATTTAGAATTGGTTTTTTATAACTTAGATTACTAATTATTGCAACAATTTTAAAAGTTCCATTAAAAGGAAATAATCGTAATTATTAGTTTATTTGTAATAATTTGAAGGCGAACATTTTATATTATATTAACCTCTTTTCCAATTTTCTATAATTTCCTTTAAGTTAGTCTTTTATAGTTATATTAATTAAAAATGTAATTAATATAACTTTATCACTTACATCTATAATAATTATTAAATTATACAAATTTTATACTACTGTTTGGGGAAATTATATAAACAGGTTTACCTATATAGTCGTGTTTTCAAAGACTTTTGCTAAGTAGGCCCTAATTACTTGTCATTTTTGTCAATGTTACGAATTTTTCTATATTGACGTCTTCTAAAGACTTTCACTAAGTAGGTCGTAATTAACAATGCACGTAAATGGAAATGCTTCGAATTCAAAGTGAACAAAATGTTATTATATAATTAAGAGTTCTTGGAATTATCTTTACTTTTTTAGTCATAAAATTTAGAATTCTTGAAATCTTCTTTCCTTTTTTGTCGTACAATTTAATTCTCTTCATTTTCCGAATATTTTTGTTATTCTTACTAATTATTTATGACTGATTTTTCTGTATATATTTTGAAAAATTATTAAAAAAAACTTTTTGTTCATACTTTTTAGCTATCAAATTTATTGCTTCGTAAATTGAAGTATTAAGAACTTAAGAAATGAACATTTTAGCATTTTTAAGAAAAAGCATAATTTTCTTGAATTATGTTTCACATAATGACATAATTTAGAGTAAATACTTCATATTACATTTGCTGTGATGTTTGTTCCCCAATTACTATTAATATGGAAATACCAAACTAACATATGCATATTTACTTGGAAGTACTACGTATTGACAAATTGGAATTTATCGCTTCGTACTAACGCATATAAAAGACCGTTTATATCGAGAACAAAAAAAAGCAACTCTTCTAAATAATTATTGACTTCTTATCATCATTCAAACCTGTTTTTAGTTTGAAATATTCTACTACAAAATTACTTTTTAATAGAATTTAGATTAGACAGAATTTAATTATAATTTTCTATTTAAAAAGAGAAAACTTATACTATAATTGTATTAATTCATACAATCCATTAAATGTTATAGTTAAAAAAAAAGTTTTAATAACTTTTGTAGCTTGAACTACAAAAAAAGTTAATTATATAATTTAATGCGAAAAGACCAACGGTCAATAACAAATTTGTAATAGTATACTTATTTTACATATTTTGTTATTATTGTATGAATTTGTTTTTATTTGTCTTTTCTATATGAGTTTTGCAGTAAAAATGATTATCATTAGAAAATGTATTTTTATTTCGGTTGTTCTTTTCGGTTTTTCTCCATACCATATGTCATAATTGTATCCATTGGGGATTTCTTGTAATTTACAGTAAAAGTTTTTATACTTCGAAATTTGTCTTTACAAATCAGTCAATTCGATTACTATATACTTTTCACTAAATTTTATATAAAATTCATAACTATTACAGATTTCATGTAATTCACTGTCAAAATTGATAAATCTTTCATTGAACATCGAAATTCAGTTATCTTAACCACCTACAACCTAATTTTCAATGAACACTTTAATTAAAGACAAATCGTTATATATTATAGTTATGACTAATGCAGCTTACATATAATTACATATTTAGTGGAAAAATTTCAAATAAAAAGATTTTTTAAACCTCGAAAACGTAGTGCTTTTACAAATCTTTCATTTTTCGGATTCAATAAAAAAACATGTAAATTTGTTTGAAAAAAATATATAATTTTGGAATAAAAAGTAAAGCACAATGTTGAAGATTTTATATTATAGATCGATTAGGAAATAGAAATATATTACATAAATGTTTCCTAAATATTATATAATCAACAAGAAATGAAGGGCAGAAACAACTATTAACAGATCAATAGCAATTTGCAGTTATAGAATTCTATTTTATTGAGTTTTTTTTGTTTGTAATTGTTGTTGCAATAAATGTTATTATTAAAAAAAATGAAAAATATCATGATAATTACACTAATTAATATGAGTATTCGTAATGTAAATCCTATATAATAAATTAAACAGGATCTGTCAATCATGATTGAAAAGAATTTCTTGAATTTTTTTAGTTATGTAGGTTAAAACTATGGAGCGATAATGTATTTTAATTGATCATTATATTACTATACAAGTAGATGAATTTCGACATGCATTTTCTTGAAAAGAAAATTCTTACGTAACAACATTGATTGCTAGAAATATATTGAGTATAAGATTTTCCACACTGATGTTAAACCTTTTAAAATTTCATTGTCTAAATCAAACCAAAAAATCTTGATTCTAATATTTTTCTATTGGCAAACTTCCAATATTTTTTATGAATACATACTGTCGATTTTTAGTTTTTCATAAAAAAATGATTCGGAGATTCTAATCAAAATATCTAACAAATATTATATTTACGAATATAAGAAATCTTGAAGATTTTCTTCATATTTTCAAAATGTTAAAAAGAACAGAATCGAATATGAATGTAGCAACCTTCCAGACAATAAATAAAATCGCAAATAAACTTGTGAAATTGCTAGAATTTGCATATAGATTGAAGTATTAAATGTTGAACATTGACTTTTATTGATGTTAATAATTTTATAGTATCTTATTATAATTATTTCCGCCGGAAAAATGTAACCATACATTGTTATTGGTCATTATATTCTCTGAATAGATTGTTTATTATTATTTTAATAAAAAGCAACAATCAATTAAAGCTTATTTTGACAATGGACTAAGGCACTTGCAATTACTACCAAGTGTTTCATAACTGCCATAATAATAATTACATGCACCTACGACAAGGTTTTGAAATAAGAAAATACATTTTAAATTTAATGAAGTAAGTGAGAATTTCCGTACACAATGATTTGGAGGAATGTGAATATTTTTCAAAATACCTCTAATACCAGCGCAATTGGTACCAATGATAAAAGATTCAGAGATTTTTAATAAGAAAGAAAAAACTATTAAAGTTAATATAAATGCCAAAGTAAATAACGAATGAACACATTTGTAATATATTTAAAATATACTGAACAGAATTAAATATGCTTTACATAAGTTATCAACAATAAATACTGATAATAGAGCATCAATGGGTTCTCCAATAATAGATTAATTTCATAAATTTATCATATACACTTTCATTATTTAATTGTAAATAAAACTGTTGAATATATTAAAAAAGAATTGAAAGAAAGCCCTTTATAATAGTTTTATTTATGCATTATTATATATTTCTTATTGGTGTTATCTGCAATCTGTCACATTTCGACAATGAAAAAATAATTTTGAAACAATAAATAAACATATAAAAGAATTAAACAAGATCTGTTTAGAAAAAAGAACAGAATTCATCACTAATATGAAGCAAGTGTCAAAAGAGCTAGTTGTGGGACGGGGAAAATAAAGCAAACGAATAATAAAGCATTCAAATATTTGGGTGAGTGGATAGGAAGGATAGAAGGCAGCTTTCGAGTCACAAATTAGAAAAATTAAAATGACATATAATTCAACAAAGGCCACTTGCAACAAGAAACCCATATCTTCAAATACCAAGTTTAGACACTATCACAGTCATCCGTCGAGAGACCTTGTATGCCGCAGTGCCTTGCAATGTATCAGAAGGGACTAATAAGAAAAACTAAATGTGATTGACAAATAAGATTTTCATCTACTTCATCAAAAAGAAAACCAAGGGATCTTGGTTCACTGAGGATTTCGCGAAAAGTGGAAATTACAGGCAGTAATATTTGGGAACGTGCCCCCAAATTTAAGCAAAATTTAATAGCACAACTATGTTTCCAAGAAATGCCTAAGCTTCCAACAGGAAAGAAGTAAACTAAAGAAAGGATACAACATCATCGATAACTAATGCGAAAGTATTGGGAAGATGTTGAAGATCGATGCAGCAATAAGTAGTTGAAATAACGTGGTCAAGCAAAAATTAATAGCACACGGATGTTTCCAAGAAAGGCCTAAGCTTCCAAACGGCAAGAAGTGTACTAAATAAAGGATACACCAGCATCGAGAAATAATGCGAAAGTACTGGGAGGATGTTAGAGGAAAGTAGAAGATGAATTAAACAACATTATACAGTGTGTGGAATAATATCCTATCGGAAATGTTCCAAAATATAATTATTATATGGATCTTTTTTATTATCTAAAACAGTTTCCATGTTAAATTATATAAATAGAAGTTAACTATAAAATATATAAATATATACAAACTGATATTTTTTTAATGCAACAACAAGTTCATGAACAAGTTTGATCGAACATTCATTTTTAATGTCAACGAATTAAGGTTTTTGCAATTTTTATAGTAATAAAACATACTAACTTATTATATTTAACGATTTTATTATAAGTTAAGGACATATTTTAACTTTTTTTCAGGTGAACTTTTTCCATTTGAAATTTTAGATACAAAAAAAATATAAAGGCAAGAATGATTATCAAGCTCACAAAGACAGATGTTCAATTTTATAAAATAATTAAATAATATTTGATTATTTTAAGTGAAAGTGCTCGATTTGTATCCAAATTTGTATGTAAATAATATATGTACCTAACAGATAAAAGAACAGCTGCAATATTTGCCAATAACACTGTAATATTATCATATATTGCAGACTCAACTTGTACATCAACCGACAAGGAAACTTGGACTTAGTACAGGAATGGGTACAAAAATAGAGAATGAAGGTCAACAAATTGAAATCAGTGCATATCGCCTTCACGATGAGAATACACTCTTATCCATCTCTCAAAGGAAAAATAATACCGATGGCTAATAAAGTTAAATATCTGGGTATGAATCTAGATAGAATATTGATCTGAAAAGATTACATTAAAGCAAAATGTGAACAACTAAAAATTAAGTTCAAGAAACTTTAGTGAGTATTACGAGAAGACTCACCAATTTCAGAAGATCTACGTCTAGATCTACGGAATAGAGTTGTGGGGAAGCACTAATAAGTCCTACATTGCTATTGTATAAAGATTCCAGTCGAAAAACATAACAAAGAATTGTTATGTCTAACCGATATTTATCATTCTATTCATTTATATCTTATTAGTTATTCTTTAATACTGTTTGGATAAGTATATTTAGATCTCTTTTATATTTTGATGACACAGCTTGTGTGTCGTAAAACATTCGTTTGCACAGTTGGGACTGTTTGTTGCGTTGCATTGTTTCACGCATATAGTTAGGGACTTTACATTCACAGT
>JAFMTC010001021.1:17254-28523 GCA_018845635.1 Nicrophorus orbicollis
AAAAATGATCTAGATCAGTGTTTCTCAACAAATTCTATTTCAATTCTAAATAAGTCATGACAGCCAATTTTTGTCAACAAAGTCCTAGAACTTATTTGAGTTACAGTATTACTACATATGTGTTATAAATCGCGGCAAAAGTTATATTATTGAAACTACAGGAAAGTAACAAATAAATGTACTTTTTTTTATAAATGTAAGATACTTTCACTTTCATTAATGACATTTTTTTCTGAAACATTAAAGTATTTCACATCATTGTTCGTTTAACGGAAATACGCAGTTGCAGATTTATCAATGACACTCTTAACATTCCGATCGTATAATAAATTATGCTGTCTTTTCTAAGATGGCAATTGATTATAATTACGTTGTTTTCTATATTTAGGTAAATGGAGCAATACAACAGTTTCAAGGGAATTTGATGCTGTTAATTATTTCACATTAATTTTAGTGTTATGTCTAACCAATATTTATCATTCCATTCATTTATATTATTATTAGTTATTCTTTAATACTGTTTGTATATGTATATTTAGATCTCTTTTATATTTTGATGACACAGCCTGTGTGTCGTAAACCATTCGTTTGCACAGTTGGGACTGTTTGTTGCGTTGCATTGTTTCACGCATATAGTTAGGGACTTTACATTCACAGTGAACATCTTCGATCCCCAAATATTTTGTATATATAAGGCGACACATTTATTTCCAATTCAGTTCCAATTTGGGTCAGATCCTCGATGATTAGAGTTATAACGTTTATAGAAGTCTAGTTGTACATTAGGTTTATTAATAAAGAATCGTTTTATAAACCGTCTTCTACTTAACTCGTACAGAAAACTCATTGGGACTCCGCAACGAACATCATCAAAGATATTTCCACGAGTGTCGATGAGAAATCCCATCCCGGGACACGACATTAGTATAACATTTCGAATGGTTATTAAGATATTTCATTGAGTGATATTCTAAGATAAAAAAATAGTGAACAATAATTACACAAAAAAATGATATTAGTTTATTTCAAGAAAATTTTAATAGCAAGTTGGAAGTTTCAATAAAATGGTCAAAACATCGTTAGTACCGAATTATAATGTTATAAAGTGAAGTTATCACAAAAATAATGGTAAGTAAAACTAAATTCTGCGATAAGAAGTTTTTTATTTCGCTATAAAGTTCATCATTATTTTAATGAGACTAAAAAAAGTAAGCAACAATTTTTGTTCCAATTAAATTATCAGTAACGAAAATGTATTCCATATTTCCGCTGTAAATGCAAGTCATTATTTTTAATATTTGATAAAAAAAGATAATAATTATTATTGTATAAAAAAATACTCAAATACTACAATTTTGTGGTTTGAAACTATTTTATTACAAGCGAATATATATTAGTATTTTACACATTTTCTTCATTCTTCTAAAATTGTGTAAACAGATAAATCATGTATCCTTTTATAAGGCTTTATACCATATATCAAATTTTGTAAGAAACTCCATTTGTTTAACGTTGGGGAACTATCAAATGATGTATATATCATTAGCTAGAAACCGGTAGTGTGTATCAAACTAACGGCTTCTGGCTAATTGTTATAAAAGCTGGTTTCTTTAAAAATTACTTTGAATTTATTATCTTAGTTCGAAACATTTGTATATTTTTTTGTAATAATAGTCTCATTACGAAACTTACTCCGTATATTTGAAATTAATTTAATCATATGTAAATAAATACATTATTTTCATTTTAAATTTATTAGTTATTAATTTAAATTCATAAATTAATTTTTCATGTATACAATACTTCTTTTTTTTTAATATATTTATCCTAATTATTATGAGGGTAAACAGATTTGAGACTAACAAAGATATGAAAACAATAAGTATTACGTAAATATACTATTCAATAATTAGAAAACAGATATTTTCAATTAATATTTTTAGTGCGATTAAAAATATCATCTTTCTAAGAAATCCAATAATACTTGAGTTAGTTTCTATTACTAAATTTAATTCAAGAAATATTCCATTTAATGTAAATATTAGTACATGTGCTACCAAGAATAATCTATTTCACGGAGAACAATTCTTAAAATAATATACAAAATTTCCATTATTTGTAATACCACTTATATTTTATGTACATTTACAATCAAAATGTGTAATAGAAACATCAATATTTGTTATAAACTGAATAATTTACATAATCTATTCAGTTCATTGATTCACAATATTATAAAGAGTAATATGAGTTAATTGCTATATTACATTCAAGAAGCATACATTTCTATTAAGGTCTTTGACCGCATTAACGTTAATAATAATACGAAGAGAAAAAAAAACGAAACTTTCAACTTGTCATATAAATTTTCTCGAAATGTCGAAGAAGTAATGGAAAAGTTTCACTTCACTTTTATTACTCTGATTTAAAAGTGTGCAAAAGGTATTAACGAACAAAAAAGTGTTACCTTTGTGGATGTGTTTCTCTTGAACGTTACAAAGTTCTGGTAGCTCAAGGGAGTCACTCTGGATGCTATCTGAGAAGGAACGTTTACAAATAAATGGTCACAGGGATATACTTGTGTAACAGTTGCAGGATGATAGAAGAAAAAAGAAAAGATCGTGCGTTGCTCACTTAAAAAAAGACGGATACTTGTTTGTCGACTGAAAACCTGTTGGAGCGATAACGGAAGCGCGAATCCTGGCAGAACGCTCGGTCAAAAATATTGAATTCATTTCAGAAACATCTACATCTGTTTTAGTGAATTTATAAAAATGTATTCACTTTTTGAAATATTATTTCGTGATCCAAGTTCTTGCCAAAAGCGTTATTTCGTTTACATTTAGGATTTACTGGATGTTGCATAAGTACAACGGAAAATACCGAAGCGCACTTGCATATTGCGTATAGTTAAAACGATGCGCTTGAATTGAGCAGTTCTCACGTTAATTTCTTTATAAAATCTATACAAAGGAATTTATTAGCGCTTTATAATTGTTATTGTTTCAATTATAATTGATGACATGAAAACATGAATAAAATATAAAATCCGCTATTTTATGTTTTAATTAGATGTACTCAAATATTCCTCCAGCAATGACTCAAGTTACTGATTACAAACTTATTACTATTACTACTTTCTTACTATTGCCACTAAAATGATAACATTTTTCATAAATTGTAAAATAGGAATAAAATATTAAATTTAATGATGGAAAGACCAGGATCTCTTCGCCAGAAGGGATTTATCATTCATATTTATTGAATATTTTCGGAATTCTTATTTTTAGAGTTTAGAGCAGTGGACAATATAATATTTGTAGAGGTCGATTGGGGGTTGGTATATAACAATAAACATTGTATTTAATATTTTCAACATTTAGTTTTGCATATGTAAATCCATGCGCACCCATCTAAAAGGTTACGATAACTCATGCTCGGATGATTACTTCAGGCTTCCAAGGACACTGATTTTAATAATTACGCTTCTTCTATTATATTTACGTATATTTAACAAAAAATAGCCAGGTTTTCTTTACATATGTTAAATGTATTTCGTTGATATCTAATCTAATTTATCTTTGGTTACGTTACGTTAGTTTCCAAAATAAATTATTAGATCAAAATGTGATATCAACTTGTTTGAAAAATTAGCGAATCTACAAAATGTTATGTCATTAAGTAATTACATATTTTTATAAAATTTGAAAGATCTTAAGAAAGATCTAAAAACCCAAAGTATTGAAAAAACATTCTAACAATATAAATTACACAACTTACTGCTCATCTTCATTTCGAGAGATTTTTTTATATTTTATATTTCTACAAAACCACTGACTGTTTCATATTATTTTCTACTAACAATTTTTGGAGTTAGAGCAGATTATAGATTGTTTCTATTTGGGTTATGAGATCTGGTAAAAAAAGTTTAAAATTTGGGAAAACTTTTAATATTCTTAAATGTCACTGCTTCACAAAAATCTGGTGTGAAAGGTGCTGGTTCAAACCCCACCGCTAACCGATTTTTCCGGCATTTACCGGTCACTGTAAGCCATGAAAGTAATGAGGCTGATAAGGACTGAAAAGGTGTTACAGATATCAAAAAATAGATACCTTTCCTTTGTTAGATTAATTTTTGAAATTCAAAACACTCTCGGACTTTACCAATTACGATGTAAACTTTACCCAGTTGTTATTAATGAAAGTTAATCCCAAATTACAAACAAGTAAGTAACTTTCTAAATAAACGGCTCTAATATTGAAAAAAAAAGTATTAAATTGTTATAAAATAACTCTATTGAAAAATAAAATAAAAATAAGTCACTAATAACGAATAATTCAATTCCTTAACGAGTTCATGCTTTTAGCATTCAATTAAAATGACTTCAATATGTATATCTCTTTATATTTCTTACATAAACTTGTGATTTATTATTGCAAAAAACATCCTTATAAAGATTTATGTTTTAATAATTGAATAGGTATTTGCTGTTTCCTTTAATTAATTTCCTTGTAGATTTTTTTTTGTTAAAAATAAAATATACTTAAAAAACAAAAACTCTTAAATTATTCACTTAAGAAATGAGAATGTTGTGAATCACTGAATATTATTATGGTAATAACAAAAAATATGTAGGAAAACAAGTCAAATAATAGCATACAGAATGTGTTGAATAAAAGATGTGGTAATAAGGAACAAGAATGAAAATAACATTTTGTTATATACAAATTTCTAAGATCATTTACAATTACTTTTGTCTATGTATGAAGTATGTTCCCTTTTTAGAAAAAAAAACTAATTAATATGTATGTTTTGCTAAATTTACAAGAAAAAATAGAAAATCTATGTAATGTTCATCATATTACATAGAGAATTTATAACAAATTAAAGTAGCTCTTTGCATTAATATTCTATTATATTTTTTTGTGATAGTTCTGAATATGTTTTTTTAAAGTAAATATAATAATAATTAATATTTATTATAAATTGTTAACTTTTTTAAATGAAATTATATGTCTTTGAATAAGAAACGGAAAACAAAGTGTACAAGTAAAAAAAGATTGATAACAAAAAATGAAACCGCAAATTAAGGTCGTGTTTCTATAATTTCTAAAACTTCGTTGATTGGCAACACTACACTCCTAGCACATTTTCATTTTTCAATGCATTTCACAATCTATGTAATCTTTTATTCATAGGCTTGTCGGAAATTGTCCGTGATCATATGACTTGTAGGTGAATAGCCTGCAACAATAAATCATTGTAACTACGGAAACCTTGCAGATAAAACGTTTCAATCGATTTTCTCACAATATTTAATTAATTTTACACCGCAAGAAAAGACCTTGAGACATCGGACGTTCACGTAATTTACAGATTTTAGATGTAATCAATTACCTAGTTCCTTCTACATTTTCACTTTACTCAGTTGTAATATCAGATTTTCTCAACCTGTTAGCCGTTTCAACCAATATATTTGTTTGTAGTTGTATAGAGAGACATTTGCTAAAAACTGTTTTCACCTATTGTCAAATATGTCAAATATAGACATTAGATGACAGCAGTCACTTTTTATCCAAGATATTTGTAGTTGTACAGTAAATCACCAGTTTTCATTTTGACACTAGATGATAGCTGTCATTTCGTGATACATGAAAAATTAAACGCAACCCAAATTTTGACTTTTCACATGTGACTGCTGTCATTTAGTGTATCCAGTATCCACCAGTTTTTTACTATGACATAAAGTAACAGCTTTCATTTCACGTGTAAAATGTAAAATTACACAATTTTAGATCGCAGTTGAGAAACACTGTTAATATAATGCATCGTATCTCTTTATTGAATTTTCATTGGAAATCGTGATTATATGCATCACTGATTTGGGTTTCCCGGCATAAAACACTTGATATTTACATCGCGTCATTCGAGATCTCATTCTGACTGTGCAGTTTTCTTTTCTTCGGTAGCCAATACATTTATTACATTTTCACTACCAAGTAAAAGTATCACAGCGAGGAAAAAATGCCAATAAAAAGCGTGCCTTGAAATGATGAATTCATTCCACATCAGGATTTGCATATGTTATTGTTTTCTTAATTGCTATCAATCATGTATATTAATTAAATAAATTGTTTGTATTTTAGAAAGTTTTTCTTATAATAAGGATATCATCTTGTGATCAAATGCAATTACCTGCACAAAAGGTGAATCTGAGTGGAAAAAAATGTAAGAAATACATTATGCAAATAACTGCCAGCAAATAATTACATTCGTTATTACGAAACATGTATATAAAATGTTTAAAGACGATTTAAATTGTTGAAAATTATTTACTGCTCGTATTTATTCGCGGAATTAGACGTTCGTTTACGAAATCTGACAACTTGATTTACGAGATGTAACTATACAATTCCTCCTTATCGTCTGGATTCTCGTGCATACAAAAAATATAGATAAGTAACTCCAATTTCTAGTTTCAACAAACAATAAGTAACATTTCTTAACCTCGATGCACCCATTTCAAATCAGAAAGCGATTATGTTTCCACTCATTTATAAAATAAATACACAAATTTATATACAAAAAAATGACTGTGGTACGAAATTGTTCATATTCGATTTAATTTTAAGTCATACCAAAACGTATAAACTGAGGTGTTAATGAAAAATGTTGTTTTATGAGTTTACTCGATGATTACAATTGATGCCATAAACCAACACCTTGCACAGTGCGGTTTCGATCAGTCTAAATTCAGTACATTGTGATTTGAAAGTACCAAAACAAACTAAACTATTCAGAAAAATTCAATCCCAAGAAAATTGTACACAATTATTATTTGTATATATGTATACAAACGTTTTTATTATGAATCCAGTTTTAAATAGTCCAGTTTTACAAATGTATTTTCATTTGTAATATCTAAAGTAGGATTTTCAACACAGTATTAATTATTAGTAAAATATCTAATCAGCAGTTGGTATGTGTTTATTATCTGTAAAATGTATAAAATAGTCAATATTTTTTGCATTACAGTAATTAGAATTTTAAAACAAATTTTTACGAAATGGAACGTGTTCCTTGCATTGCAAGCATTCATTTAACTGGTAGCTCATAATAACTGGTCTAAAGTTTATAATTTTAAATACCAAACATAAGTTTCTTATAATTTTGAAAAAAAGCCTCACAATTATATGTGTTTCAGTATAGTTTAGTCAATATTTTTAAGCTCTTCCAAATTTGACACTTTAAATCAAAATTCAATTAAAGTTACCCTAATCTTAACTTTAAAAGCTTCAATTTATTAAATATTATATTAAAGTCTCATCTTTCATTGAAAATAGAAAAATCTAAATATTAAATGGTATTAAATAATTTCTTACATCAATCAAATAATTTACTAATTAAATCATTGATGTTGAAATAATCACTAATTAAAAGCTTTGATTGTAGAAATACTTTTGTATCGAACATTTCTTTATAATTTATAAACAAAATTTAAATAACTCTGAAACTATTATATTTTAAAAAAATCAAATTGTTGGAATCTTGTTACAAAATGTCTATAATGACTGCAGTAGATTTAAAAGATAATATTTCAAATTATATCTTAACATTGAATAATAATGTAGATGTTGTTATATAAAGAGTTTATACAGAGTTTCTAGTTGAGAAATGAATCAGCAATTCTATTATTAACTAAATAAAAAATATATAGAAATACAACCGCATTATGCTAAGTATCTAATTATGTTAAATATTTGACATACAAATTAAATATCAAATGGAAAGGAAAGCACTAATGCACATATACTTATTTAACTAGATTTTTATGTTAGTGTATTTTCTTTTTAAATGAAATGATTAAAATATTAAAGTCGAATTTAAATTGTTATAGTAATATTAATTATATTTCAGTTTATTGCTAATTTTTACACAATGTTAATGCTTCACATTGTCCAATATTCTTTCAGTTAGTACGGATTCTATAAAATTCTATAAAAATAAAAACAAAGATTTATATTTCAATTAAACAATATAAATTCAGTTCACAAGTGTTTATATAAAACAATATACAAAATAATGTCTTCTTTTATGCGATTCATTAACGTCTTTAATTTGGTTTTTGATTAGTTTCAAACAGTCCGGGATATTGGCATGAAACATAATTCTGGTACTTCTTCATTTTATCAACTGCTGATAAATTTAGTCTTCATTATTCAGATTACATTCGACTATAATACTAAAAAAAGCATAGTATCATTACCTAAACCATATATTGAAAACTAAGCGATATAAATCTTGTGACATAAATAAGATTATTCATACATAAAGAACTTCAAAACTATAAATGTAAGACTCATAAAGTAGTCTCGTTTTGATGTGAAGCTGGCATAATTAATAATTGCGTCCAAACTAATTTATTTAAATGAAATGATTAAGAAATTAAACGACGAGAATTCAAAAGTCCGAACGATTTCGTAATGCTATTCCGTTTGCTAAATTGCTCTAATTGTTTAATTCACATCCGGCCTTATCTATACTTAACAATTTTAGTTCAATTAAATTTAAAACTAGTAATAGTTTTATTACTTGACAATCGTCAAGCATAGTTTTGATTGAAAGAAAATTAAATAAAGTAGTGTGAGGTAAGTGTATAAATGGGGCAAGTGCAAATTGCTGCAAGAAAATCTTTAATATGTAAATTAAGTGTAATTTTTATTAATTATTTTCCACAGAAACCCATGTTCTACTAAACAAATATTAATATAATATATATAATTGATATTATATCACTACTACACATGGCGACTAAAAATGAAAGTACGTAAATTGAAATAACAGTTTAAGCAATTAAGTACATGGAATCCGGTGATTTCTGCTCTATTTATATGATTATATATATTATATTTTCATTCAAAAAGATTAATTATTGTTTCTGTGGGCTACTTTGAAATAATGAAATTAATTCGCTTTAATTTATATTTGATTGTAGCATATTCTCACCGTTATATTTATGTTTTTATTATAATAATATTAATTATAAGAAAATTAGATATTTTACACATTATTTTTTTTATATTGAATTATAAAAATAAGTTTTTGAAATTTTTAACAAAATATTTTCAAGAACAGATGTACCAGTTTATTTTTTAGTTTATTTGATTATTATTGTATAAATATATCTCGTTAATTTTTGTGACTGTTTGTATCTGTTGCGATAAATGTTATTTTTATTATTATTTAAATGCCCTAAAATTGATATTTAAATTCCAAATGAGTTATTGGTTCAATGTACTGGACTATTTGAAATTGAGGAACTACATACACTTGATTCTCTTTTTATGTGGTAGATACGTTCCACTGGAAAACGCATAAAAATAAATCGCACAAAAAAGGCTAGACACGCGTAAAAAAATGAAGATACGTTCCATACGTATAATACGTTCAAAACCGCATAAAACTAAATCAATGAGTTACAATATACCGAAAATCGCATAAAAAAGGTTTTTTAAATTTCAGAAAAATAATTAGTCTTACTATATTCTTTCTGAAATGTTTATTCATAATTTTATAAACACGTTAACAATCATAGATAAGTTTATTAAATTTCAGAAAAATATAATCTTAACATATTCCTTCTAAATGTATACGAAAAAATTTTACAAAAAAAAAATACAGAAAATTTTTAGGAAAGTTAATCTTTCATCACATTTTTTTCTTTAGAATTATCGTCGCTATATGAGAGTGTTCGGCATAATTTGCGAACTGGTTCGAAATCACTTTCATCACTAGAAGAGAGAGTCAGCATATCAGATCTATGTCCTAATGATAATGATGACAAGTAAAATTAGTTTCAACTTCGCATGTTGATTTTTTCCCTTTGACAATATAATCAGTGATTAAACTTTGCGATGGCCTTGCTATTTTTTTTGTACAATTCCTGATATTTAGAAATGCAATTCTGAAGCTCGCGTTGAAACTTGAATGCTCGTTCAGAATTATCATCTTTTCCGATGAAATGTTTGCCAATTTACTTCTCGACCTTCTCGAATTACACTTACAGTGAGTGTGACTGGAGTTTCATCTTCTTCCGATTCATTTTCTTGTTCTTCAACGGTATCAAGAGTTATACCAATGATATCATTGTCATTCATGACATTATCCTTAAGTAATTCGTCTCAATCGTTTTGTGTATATGTTTCAAATCCTTCCACACCAATTGCATGTGCTAAAGAAACTATTTCAGCTAAAATTGTCGACGTTTGGTTAGTTTCTTTTAATTTTAACGTGTCAAAATGGCCTAAAATAGTTATTTAAAAAAATGCTTCTTGAAATAAAAACCGCATAACTTTAAAACCGCATAAAAATAGTACGCATAAAATTGAACTACAACAACTGAAGGAAAATTCTTTTGATTATTTTGCACCATTTTTTTTATAAAACTTTAATTGAGAAACTAATTACATATAAAAACCGCACAAAAAAAGACTTAATAGAATGTAAGTGGAAATGACCATTTATTATGAATATTTTACTTAATAGAAATTTAGCTTATTTAGAATTATTGTAAGTGGACTGGAATTTTCCAACAAACTCATTGAACTGAAATTGATCGATTTCGAACTGGTAAAAACCAGACTACGTAAGCTATTAATGTATTTCAGTAAAATTAAATTATTACAAAAAATATTATGACGAACATTATATTTATTATATTGTTATGTAAATCTAAATAATATAAGGATTGGTTCTGCCAATAATACGGATGATTTGAAACCGGATTAATTAAGAAACTAAATACACCAATACCTCGGCCGCTCTTTATACGGCATTTCGCTATAACGGCCCTCTTCAATTAAGGCACGTTTTCGATTTACGTCCTAAAATATTTCGCTATAACGACAAAAGAAACTTTTTTCGAAGTCGATATATCTACATGTTGCCAAGGAATTAAAATTAACAACAATGAACCATGTTTAGAGAAAAATATGAACAGAATGTGTAAAAAGTACTGATGCAGAAGTTTATTTCCTTCATGAAATTAGGCAAAACATTTTGGATGATCTCGGCTTTGAAGAACCCCTTTCACATGAAGAAATCATTCAGTTCTAAGCAGAACAGAAAAGCTAACATCAAAAAAATTGTCGAAAGCTTTTTCCTATTTCGAACAAGGTAAACATCCTCCTAGATCCTGACGTCGAACGTAGCGCTAAAGTTTCTCGAGGAATTAACTCATCCATTAGCTGTCATAAATCACTGAAGAAC
>JAFMTC010001021.1:57749-69842 GCA_018845635.1 Nicrophorus orbicollis
ATATATATATATATGTAGACTTTCGGAAGGAAAGCAATTTGGAAGAGAAAATGCAAGTTAGTTTTCCAATCGTGATTTTTCAGTTTCAATCCCGTTCCTCTTCATCGTGTAGAGTCTACAGTGCGGAGCAACTATATTTAAACTGGGCGATTGTTATATAAAAGAGCGCGGCGGCTGGAACCTGGACCGTCCGACCTTAACACATGCTGTTTACAAAATGTCCAACATTCAAACAAATAAAATGCACAAATCTTGCAACTTGCAAATTTTTCCATTCCGCAAAATTGTTCCAAATATATCTCGTTTTTCTATATTTTTTAAATTTCGCATTTCGTTTTAAATGGCTTAACGAGCGCGTATCATTATTTACTTTTGTATACAAATGCTGTCCATGAAAAGAGAAAATGCCGATGTTTTTACTTAATGGAAAGTTAGTTCGTTTTCCACTTTACTCTACATATCACAAGCTGTTATCCTTTTGTTGATGTTTTATTGTGTTTGCCTTTACAATATCAAAATTTATACTGAACTATTTAATAACTTAATTATAGTTTTTTTTATTATTATTTAATGTATTTCTAAAGGATGAGCTGAAGGGAAAATCTGGTATGGAAAGCAGCGATAAGATTGAACTTAAAAAGAGTTAAGAAGTGGGTTAGTAGGTGTAATCACTTAAAGGAATTGTTTAAAAAAGTTTAATTTTAGATTTCTGCCGAATGCACAATCGCTTACTCGTTGTTCGGAACAGCGGGGCTGCATTTTACGAAGTTATTAGTCTCTTAAAGCATAAAGGAAAATCGCGTGGGTTTAGTGTATTTCAAGAACCCACGATTCCACTAATAAATGTAAAGGGCGGATCGCTCCAACTACGTCGACAAACTAAGTTTTAATCGATAGATAAGTGGAAATGTTCTTATCGGGTTGTTCAATATGAAAGAAGGTCGTCGATATCTGGTTTAGCGTAAAAAACCCGTACCTTGACTAAAATTCTAATAGAAATTTGCAAGTTTAATGATTGGCTCTTATTCTATTTTTTTTTAATAAACAGATAGCGTGTAAATGATTCACCGCATGTGTAGACTTGAGTAGTGGTTTGGGTTAACATTTAAAAAGCAAGGAAAATAAAGAAATCCTTTATTGCGTTGCGTCTGGTTCTAAACGTCGCTTGCGTGTTTATTTATGAAATCAATGAACAAACTTTGGTCCAACGATGTCGCCCCATCTGCTTATTTAATAAATGCGTTGTTTGTATTTTTCTCTTTGCACGAAGGGTGAACGAGTCGTGTTTTCTCCCTTCAATACAGTTACTTCGGGTTAACGAACCTGTGTTCCTTCCTCTCTCTATACCATTAACTTTGGGACTAAAATCTTTTGGGTAAATTAGTTTCGGCTTTTACGATCCCAGAATAGATTCATAGGAGGTAAATTGTCTGGCGCTAAATTTAGTCTGCACCCCGATATATATTTTTTGTTGTTTTCTCTACCATACTGGTGATCCTTGTCGTGTATTTTTTGTGTGACTGAAATTGAGCCGAATTGTGACTCGTGTTTACGTTTGATTCATTAATGGATGACTTCTCTTTTGCAGATATTATGGCCAGGAGAAGGATCACAATGTGCTCGTCATGGATCTTCTGGGTCCATCACTGGAGGATCTCTTCAACTTTTGCTCGCGTCGCTTCACCATCAAAACAGTGCTCATGCTTGCCGATCAGATGATTGGCAGAGTCGAGTTCGTACACTGCAAATCATTCATCCATCGTGACATTAAGCCGGACAACTTCCTCATGGGCATCGGCCGCCACTGTAACAAATTGTTCCTCATAGATTTTGGCCTCGCCAAGAAATACAGAGACGTGAGGTCGAGGTAATTACCAGAATCGAGGATAAACGGTGCACGCTTTAACTAAACATCGCACTTCTTTTAGGTTACACATTAGCTATCGCGAAGACAAAAACCTGACGGGAACAGCGAGATACGCTTCGATAAATGCACATCTTGGTATTGAACAGTCGCGTCGTGACGATATGGAGAGTTTAGGCTACGTACTAATGTACTTCAATAGGGGTTGCCTGCCATGGCAGGGCCTGAAGGCTGCCACGAAGAAACAGAAATACGAGAAGATCAGCGAGAAGAAGATGTCAACGCCCGTCGAAGTTCTTTGCAAAGTACGTGCCTTGTTTTGTCGTCTCTTGAATCGGAAATTCCTATTGTTTCCTCTTTCTGTTTTAGGGTTTTCCAGCGGAATTTGCGATGTATTTAAATTACTGTCGGGGTCTGCGATTCGAGGAATCGCCCGACTACATGTACCTGCGCCAGTTGTTCCGCATCCTGTTCCGCACCCTCAACCACCAATACGATTATACGTTCGATTGGACACTGCTTAAGCAGAAATCGGCTCCAGGTCATCCTGCTCCTGGCTACGTACCACAGGCATCGCAGGCCATCACCCAACAACCCGGTTAGTAAACACTTTTACTCACAAAGTCTTTTTTCTTTCTTATTACTATTATACGAAACCCTGATATTTCATTATTTACTGTTTTTCGACCCTAGAGGGTTAAAGCCCCTCTCTCCGATATACCCAAATCCCGTTTTATTTTCAGTCAGCAGAGACGTTGATAGGAAATTGAGTTCTGCTAAGGCCAACGCCCACTCTAAAGTACACGCCTCCTCCACCGATGTTGCCAAACCTGTTAAGGGTCATTAAAAGTTAAATGTTTTCAAAAAACAAACAAACAACAATATGAAAAAGAAAACTCAATTTTTGCTTGACGAAATTAATTTTTGGTTATTATATATATATGAAAAAAAGAAAGATATATATAAATATTATTATTGTCCCTTCAAATCTACTATACAAAAGGAAAAACACCATCTCTCCCTCATTATTGAATAACTTTGTTTATCTTCTCTCATTTATTACCTTTTTTTGTGTATTCGTCCAAATTTGTGTCAATATATGATAAAAATTGTTTATTGAAATGTCTGTTCTTCTCTTGTTGTTTTTCAGATTAAAAATTTATGCGCGCGGTCTCTCTATGTCACAATTTTCCGCTCGGCAAAAATTAATTTTGTGCTTGATTCATGATTAATTTTTGGTGAGTAGAAAGAATATTTAATAATTATAATATAAAATAATAAAACTTTTAATAATTATAATAATAATAATTAATAAGTGTAATATGATAATCTATATTAAAAAGATGGAAAAAAATAATACAAAGATTTATAGATTCAAGATTTTATAAAGCTCATTCTCATATTTACTCTTTTTTTTTCTGTTTTGCAAATCATTCTTGTGTTTAGTTTTTATATTTTTTTTTATATAAATATATACTTTACGCATAACAATACAAGGCAACAGTTTTTAATACTCGGGATGGTTGGTGATCAGTACTAAAAAAATGTGTTACTATAATAGCATAAGGAGAATTTAGAGGCCTCTAATGTTCAAATGTAAATTCAATTTAACCAATAAATTTAGAAGAAGAAAAAATTACGTAATAAACAAATCAGTTTTCTTTTTTGCATTTCAATAATATTGCTTTGAGTATTTAGATGGCGTTTAAATTTCTTGCGAGAGGAACACGTCGGAGTTCAAATTGTGTTGAAAAATTGCCTCCTCGAGACTGCAGTTCTCTCTTTTATTTTATCTGCTTTTCACATCAAGTTTAATTTCTTATTGTAAATATTCACTTTTTTCTCTCTCTTTCTGTTGTTTGGCTTCCTCTACATCTGTCTCATCTAGTTCAATGGTTTTCAATTTTTAATTTATAATCTGCAGTTGAATACCATTGATCTAGTCTGTAGGCATTTTTTTTTACTTTTGTTCGAGTGCTCTTATGTTCAATTATTTTTTATGTTTATGTTTATATTTTATTTTCTCTCACTAACATTTTGCAATTGTTTCTCATTTCTAGGCAATCGCTAACAAAACATGAAAAATCTTATTAATTATATAAAAGAAAACCGCAAATAAGAAGGTCTATCATTATTTTTTTTTTGTTAGTTCACATACGAAAAAAAAATATTTAAAAAGAAAAAAAAAATATGATACACACCCATCATTTTCAATCGACAACAAGAACAACCATTTGGGCGGGAACTCGACGAAAAAACCGTGTCACGGAATCTAATCTTAAGTTAAGTAAGATTTTTGTTTTGTTTCTTTCAAGTTATTCTTGTTTATTTTTCGATGCGATGATACACGTAGATTTAACAAGACAAGAAAAAGAAAACACTACGAAAATATGTAATGTAAACAAGAAATTCAATGGATAATTATTATACCTCTCTATATATATAAATACATATACAACAAATAACGAAGAAAAAAAGTAATACATGCAAATATTTAAACGTTTAAGGAATTTGATTATTTAATCTTAGTTTGTTTTTTTTATATACGATTTTGTTTTTATTTCTCATTATTATTTTTTTTTTGTATAAAATGGAGTTGGGGTAAAAGTAATAACTTAAATAAAATAACATAGTAATCGAAACGAGAATGATATGAAGCGTAAAATATATTTATGATGATGCAAAAACACTTGTGTTCTTTTTCTTTATTATTTTTATTATAATAATAATACTTACTTTTTGGGGTGCGATGATGTGTCGATTTTGTTCAATTTTTAAAAAACTACGCCTCCAAGAGGATGATGATGATGATAATGTTGAGAGTTTGTTTCTTTAGGATAATGTTTATGTATAATGTGGATGGAGAACAGAGAACCCCTTTACAGAATGATTGTGACGTGTGAGTGTGCAAGCAAGTCTGGCTGTTTATTATTTAATATAATATGATTTACCTAATAAATAACTTTCTTTTCTCTTATATATAATAGTTGTACTGATCAATATTTACGCAGTTTTTTTTTCTTAAGTTAATTTTAATGGATCTTAAGGAACCCAATTAATTTTCAATATTTCATTTTCTATAATGTTAAATTAAGTTATTAAGTACCTACTCAATATTATTAAATTATATAATTATACGTAACACTTTTTTGTTTTGTTCCTTTTTCCTCTTTTTTTTTACTTTTTACGAATTATTGTATAGATAGCATTCGATGATTAATTTCTTTTTGTAGTTTTATTAATTCTTAAATTATCCAGCAACTATTATATTAGTAATGTTTTTCCTTTCGAGTAGCATAATACTGTTTATATTTAAAATAATACGAATTACGTGTATGTAATTTGCGGAGGTGAAGAAGAGACGAGTACGAACAATTAGCGAAAATTGTATGTGAAGAGGGAAGAAAAGCGAACAACATGGTTTTTCTTTTTCTTCATTCTTTGCCCTGTGTGTGTTTATCGGAGTCGGTTTTCATTTACATGTACAACGTTTTGTGAAAATGATAAGATTTATTTTCCTTTTCGAAATGTGTGTAATATATATATATATATGAATATATATTCTTATTTTAAAGAAATGAGGAGATACTAGGTATTGAATCGAGTAACAAAATAAAAGGAGTTCAAGTTGTATTAAGAGAGAGAAGTAATAAACTATACATATTTTATTCCTTGTAGCCCTTGTGGTGGACTTAATTTAAGTTTTTTTTTCTTTTCAAATTATTGTTTCTTTTTTTCTGTGTCAATGCTGTCAGTGCTCCCGACTTTTCGACAGGTAACTAACTGCCATGGTTAATAATCAAAACTTGTTTCACGAGCGATCGTAATCACTGTAATTACATAAATATATCAACTAATACCGGCCAATCTAATTAATAATACTGATGATAATATATATTATATATAATTAATAGTTGTTACAAACTATATCCTCTTCACTGAATGTTCTCTTCTCAATCACAAAAAAAACAAATCACACCCATCCTATACGAGCTAAACGAACGCATAGCTATTTTTTCTTTTGTTTCACCGCCCCCTCCCCCATTTTATATATTATTTTTGTTGATTAAATCTCGATTTATTATTATATTAAGTAACAAATATTCTTAGATATGAATTATACAAACATAGTTTTGCGGTCTCCTGCTTCCGGTTCCCCCCTTTTTTCTTGTTCAAGCCTCCTATTATTATTATTTAAGTTGTATTTAAGCAGTGTTTTGACCTTTGTAATGAACTGTTACAGTTGAGGTTAAGAGAATAAAATTTTGAAAATGAGTAATATTATTATTCTCGTTTGTTATTCTTCTGACGAATTCCATTGGTTTCTGCATTTTATCAACCCGTGGTTTAACAACGCAGAATTTCTATTTATCTCCGTAAGTAGAAATATTTAAAGGTAAGTCATGTTTTTAATATTACAAAAATATAGAAATACAGTTGGTGATCAGTTAATAACATAATGTTTATGTTCGTATAATGAATACATTTTTTGAGAACTTGTTAACGGATCAATCACATTTTTTTTTGGTTGTTTCTGAAAATTAAATGATGCAACGAAAGCAATTTTCTTTTAGATTGTGTATTAATTATATATTGGAATAACAGTAAAAATTCGATAATCGCAACAGCCCTGATTTTGTAACTCAATTTATTTTGTATTGAATTATAGAAAGTATTTAGTTAATCTTCCGTAAAATATGTAGGAATCCTGCTAGATCCAACACTCAACCTTAACTCTTATTCAAAAGAACTCAAATCCAAAATTAAGACAACATCTCGTCACTTCCGATCACTAACATTCCGTAATTCTGCAATATCCATCAAATGTAAAACATCCATCTGCCATCCTGTCCAATCCTCGAATACGGTTTCCTCCTTCTCTCCCAATTCCGGAACCCTGTCCTAAAAAGTCTCCGTGTCCGAGCGTTCCTCCCTACGTATCCTCTCCAGTATCCACCATCCAAACAACCCGCTCCATAACCCTCCAAATGACCACTATTCCAAAACCAATTGGACATTGATTCAATATCAAAATTAATATATTTTAATTTTCACTTCAAACAGTGAAAATATTTATTATTATCAATATTATATGGCATATTTTTGAAAATCCTTACTACCTTCCTTGATTATTGTAATCAGGTTATCTTCATGAGTAGTCATTATTTAAGTTGCGCTTGTTTCTAGGTTTAACATACGTGTGGGTATAATCTCGAACAATTTGTCCTGCTAATGTACATGTTTTTTTTTGTATTTTTAATAAAATTGTAATACTCCGCAAATAATCTTGCTTACAACAATCAATCAGCACTTAAATATTCAAGCATTCAATCGTGCTATTTATTATCTCTAACTTACAGATTTCCTATGCCAAATGATTAAATATTTTTAAGAAGGCGTAGTAACATCAAGTTTGGAAACCACTGCCTTAAATCGACTGGTGTTTTTACTTAAAGAGAACAGAACAAAAATATTGCAAAATTGTTTTAAGAAGACATGATTCATAGTTGTATATGCAAAATTTGGTTGCAAGACGTATGTGTATCAAAACAAGATAAAATGTATAACTGTCCCAATTGTAGTTAAAATGTAAATGTAATTGAAAATGTATATTATATTTTAACTAGATTCTGCAGGTCAGATTTTGGCAAATGGGCAACATGCTTTAAGGTATCGATCTCTAAAAGCGTAGCTGGGAAATGATAATCTTACATAAAAATGAATATTATAACTTGAATGATATGGTATTCATTGGCTAAATTTTTAAGTTTTGCAAGTATAGGTCTAATGCGAAGTTCCTTACTGGTATGCATCTTCCCCGAAATAATATATAAATCAGGGATCCCAAATTTTTGTATCTAAAGAGTATTCTAGAATATCAGCGGCGGACACCATTTAGTTACTCTAATTAAAACTATTTAGTTAGACATTAAAAACAATAATACAAAAAATATTCCAAAACATATTTTTAACATATAAACATTATTTAAATTTACATATAAAAGTTTATGCTATTAATCTTTATAAACATATAACATACTCTCAAAGAGTATGTATTTTTGGTCCTGCATTTAATTGGTTATTGCTTCATAATTAGTGCAGTATGATGTATTTAGCTAGAAATTATCTAAAACCAAGTTGTATACTCGTTAATTATCAATTACTGTACGTTTAACAAAGTATTTTATTTACACAAGTATTAGATGAGAGAAAATATGAAACAGTTGCATGAAAATAGATCTTAAAGTTACAAGTGAATGAATTATGTAGTTTTAAATAAATCTTAAGTAAGATATTTATTGGAAATGTTATTGACTTGTTTTATATCACATCGATTATAAGTATTACATTAATACAACTAAAATTAGAAAAGTCCTTATATAGCAATTAGACTTCCCAAAGTTTGATGATCTTTTTACATTTGGTCCCATTTACTTCTAGAATATGAATACGTTGAACTAAATCTGTATAAAAACGTATTTATAAATGAAAACATAACAAAAATATAATTGATTCAATAAAATGGAAGATACAGTGGTACCTCGATATACGAGTGCCCTAATGTACGAGTGTTTTGATATACGAGCGAGCGATATTTTGCTTTGAGATGAGAGCAAGATTTGACATACGAGAAGTCCATGCTACACACGACATCAACAGTTTCTCCTATCTCAGACTAATTGTTTTGAGATACGAGCAAGGTTACGGAACTAATTAAACTCGTATGTCGAGTTACCACTGTATTAATCTTCCAATTTTCTTCATTATTAAATACGCAAGCTAATAAATCGTCTAGTCGTATTCTCAAAATGAACTATTTTATTTTGACTATTTTTTTCGATCAAATGCCAAGAAATTAACTAACATGTATGGCACAAATTAAAAAGCATATTTTAGAATAAAATAATAGTAAATATCTTTGTTATCACAAATTGGGCCAAAGGTCTTTCTGCCAAGAATTGAATTATAATACTGGATTTTAAAGGAAATGGACAGTATTGTTATTACCTTAAAAAGCATATGTTTAATTGCCTAGTGATTGTGAGATATATTTATCATAAGTATATGTACTACTATGGAAATTATTAAACATAGTATGAAACAGTTTCACATTTATGTATTAAAACCAAGATACGCTGCAACATTATTGATTTCTTAAAGTAGACCCATTTATCATTCCACTCCAGTCATTATTTGAGGTGCGTACATTGCATATGGAAAAAATTGAATGGGATACCGAAAAGACGTTGAATCTTATCCACGAGTATGCGAAACATCGCGAAAGCCTGCAAAGTGCACAAAGACAGTGATAGAAAGAAGATGGAGAGTTTGCGAGGTTCGTTCCATAGGGAGAAGTTCAAGGGAAATTTTTGGCAATGGTAATGTTATGATATGACTGCTTGACCTGTGAACAACTTTGATTTATGATTGCAGACGCAAATGAAGATTACACATAGTGGTTCGATTTCAGGCACTTTTTAGTTTTAATCCAGGAGGCAAACACCGAAGTTTTATGCAGACATAAATTGATCGAAAACTATCTTCTAATGGATTTTACATTTCTGAATTTAATGGCTTTAATTTTTTAACTATTTGTTGTCCTAATTTATACAAGCTTTTATCAAACTAAACAATTTTGATTAAAAAAAAAAGTAAAATCTGATTAAAAAAAGTTCTTAAGCAATGTGACTTTATATGAAATAGTTAAAAGGATGTAAAAAACAAAGTTGGATACTTTTGTTAATACATGATTGAAAACATTTATTTCCTTTTTTTGTTGACAGTCCACAGTAAATATACATTTTTTAAAATTAATATTTCATAATAATAACATTTATTGCAAAAACAATTACAACAAATAATCTCAATTGTAAAGTAAAATTAAATTTCTTAATGACGAGAATTTAGGTGTCGGAATAGACAGATTGTAAATCTCGTGCAACCAGACATACACAGAAATATTGAGTTCCCTGAGTTTATACATTTATCCTTTGATGTAAGTTTATAAAATCTTATAGAATTCAAGGAAGAAATGAAAAATTTTGTGAACTTTTTATCAATGGCTTCTACAACAATTTACAGAAGAAATATTGGTTTAAATTAGTTCACATATATTATATTTCTATAGAAGAGCATTTCTCAAAGTGTAGATCGCGAAAAAAAATTAAAAAACTGAAATAAAAGAATCATAATGAAATACTACTGTTAATAGTCCTATTTAACTTTTTCTTGTTATTATTGCCATTCTGTGCAAAAAAATAATAGTTAATTAAATTTCAGCAATTTTATTTATAAATTTACTTAAATTTAAAGCTTTGATGGAAAGACCAATGGTCGATAGCCCTTTGCCAGCCTTTTCCTTTTATTATAATTATTATGTTTGGTTTTATGTTTAGCATTATATTTTGTTTTTATAACTGGCCAATATAAAAAATTATATTATTAAATCTTCGTATAATTTCTAATGGTTTAACATTTTTAACCGTTCTTATTATCTTAATATAATCAAATAAGTAATTAATTCATTTGATACTACACAAGTTTTTATAAAAAACTTTTTTTTTGATGTTACGGCTCTGTTTCTGGTACTTTTTCGGTTCTATCGGCCTGTTAACAATTTTGATAAAAATAGTATAATAATCGCATTGACATATATGTAGATAACCAACATGTCGTCAAATTATTATTGACTACTAAATTTATTTTTAAAGATATGATTGACATTTTTTCATACATACATGCAAGTTGTCAGTGGGCAATGGTTCTGAACAAGTGTCTGCAACGACCTGCTGATTTGCTGAATGTCCGATTTGGAAAGATTGCAAATATCGTTGCAAAAAGACAAAAAAAAAGATTTTTATAAATCAGCAAACCTCATATTATCTTAATTATAATTTCTTAATCTGCTCTATTAGTTTTCCTTGTGCCACCTTAAATATTTTTATAATTTATTAAGCTTAGTTTCTAAGTTTAGATTTATTTTGGGACCTAGCTATGACCAATCTAAGAGACGGTATGGATGAATATCTTTTGATTTTATCTCTTTGTGACTGTTACAATAAATATAATTATTACTGAGGGAATTGGTATATTTTATAAGAATTTTTCGAATAGAATATATTTTGTAGAGAATATTTTACAAATACTCCACTTTTACTGTTAACTACAAAATATATGAGAATATACAGCAATTGAGGTATTGCTGATTTTGTTTTTAGTACATATATTTTAATTGGTATATTTTATAAGAATTTTTGAATAGAATATACTTTGTAGAGAAGATTTTTTGCAATTAATTGCAGTTCTATTATTAACATACAAAACTTATGAGCATATGAAGCAATTTAGATAATGCTGTAATTGTTACAAATTAGTCTTGAAACCAGACTAATCGAGGAACTATACAAATAACAGAAAAACTATAGCATTTCTTTACTATAAGGTTAATGAATAAAAAAAATCCGACTGAATAACTAAAATGCTTTATTAACTAATCATCATTTAGTTTTCCTCTTGCGCCTGGTTTTCTTTGTCGGATCTAAACCACCGTCATTGCTGTCACTTGAAGTATCCTTCCACTCTTTCTTCAATTCTTGCAACATGTTAGGGGTAATCAACCCTTGAGCCAAAAGACGCTCAGTTAATTTTCCATGACCAAATTGAGATCCTTTACGTTCTGAAATAAGAAAATAATATATTTGATTAAATTAAATAATTAATTAGGAAATTAAGTTTCTAAAATAATCTAATTACTGATGAGTAACGAAATAATATTTTATAATGGAAGTAATATTAATGGTTGTAAGATGAAAGTTTCCCCAATTGTCAGACTTTTTGTAGTGCTAATACAAAAATTCTTAACCTTGCTCGTATCTCAAAGCAAAATATCACTGGCTCGACGACTCGTATCTCAAAACACTTGTATATTAGGGCACTCGTATATCGAGGTACCACTGTATATTCGTTTTGTCAATAGTCATTAGAATAATAAGCGATGACGAGGGATATAAATGGAATGGTGATTGGTTACTAAGAATGAGTAAAAACGGAAAAGCGAATATTTAAAACCTAAATGATAGAACAGAACAAGCGGTTAATAGCCGTTGTTTGGTTATAAAACATGTTTTTTTTGCTGTTCAGTTCCAACTTATTCTGAGTTTCAAAGAAACAAATACAGTTACCTCTCATGTAATTTTGTTTGTTGCTATTCAAAGAGAACTCGTCTTCGT
>JAFMTC010001027.1:0-34635 GCA_018845635.1 Nicrophorus orbicollis
CTAGGTACAAAAATGATTGATAGCTCATTGGAAAGCTTGAACATCTGGCTTTAATTGGAGTCGTCATTCATATTTATAAGTGAAAACAAAGATTAATTATAGTTCATTTTTAATAATGCCATGATAGCGATGTTCATCATAATAGCAAATTTGTTACTTAATGAGACAACTTTTTTTTTATAGTAAATATCCTATTAAGCACATGGCGTAGTTTATTGAATTTGATTGTAATGCTTCGTAATTTACTGTTTTCGATGACAGTTGTAAACATTTCACTTTGCGAACGTAATTATATTTGATGAGTGATTAACACGAAAAAGAATCTCTATTAAACACTCGAATCGATCAATCAATTGAAAATTACTATTACAACACGCTTTTCGGTGTATTTCATTGCGTCTAATTAATGTTTTTTTTTGTCTTCCTTTATTTTACTGCACAACCTGATTAAGAAGTGCAGTAAACGTCGCACTGGATAGTAAACCGAAACCCACGCGAATCATAAATTAATCATCGTCGATATTGGTTAAGTTCTCTAGAACAGGGTTTCCCTGACTTTGGTCGTAAACGCGTCGTACATCCTGGACCACCCTGCATATTTTAGAACTTTGTTTGGAAAACCCCGCTCTCTGGAATATGCCATGTGAAATTTAATAAACATAAATCCAATCATATTTGCACAATTCCATTGTGCGTTCGCACTTTCCACTATTTGTGTTTACTGTTAACTTTAATTACGAGACGAATCCTCGCTGTTTGCGTCATGCACATTTTGCGGTGAATTTACATCTCGTTTCGCTGCGACAATCCTAATATTGATATAACAGTTTCCTCGATCATCGTGAACGCATATTTAGAATGCGTTTCGTGGCGCTGATAAAAAGCAACAGAACATCACGCTTATCGTACGAGTGTAATAATTCGCTAATCCCGTTGGTTTTCGAATGGATTAGGGGGATTCGTGCGGTCGCCTTTCATCAGAATGTAAATACGAAATGGTAATCTCGACTGCGGATAACATCAAATTAGGACTCTGCTAGTCCAAGTGGGTTAAAGTCGTTGACTTTGTCGACTGGAATGCAAATAAAACGCGCGCTGAATTCTTCGTGAATGCATTATGAAATGTCATTATTAACGGATTGTTACTCTCTGAAATATACGTAATTCTCTTTTTCTATATGAGCATGGTAATCTTGATCCTTTAAGTGCTAGATTTGAAATGCAAATAGCGTATCATTATGCAAGCTTCGAACGTAAATGGATTTATAACATCCATAAGGAATGCTTTTAATATTTAACGAATTTCTTTTAAACTACGATAACTACTTTAGAAATATAATATGCATATTGAAGCTAACTTAATAAGGAACGAAATAGGTACATTTATGCAATGAAAAATGCTAGTTTTCTTACAATTCGCTGTTATAATAACTATAGATTATAATAATGGCAACTGGCTGTACAATGGCTGTTTAAAGCAAAACAAGTGAAAATAATATTATTTTTATTCTAGCAACGATAAATTATAATTAAGTTGGCGTTGCGTGGCCATTAAAATCTCGACAAAGCGAGGTAATTAATAAAAACAAAAAGCTGAAATTAAGTGTGACCATAAATAATGCGTGAACTGGATCCACCGTAATTGTCACATGTAGACCAAGCGAAGTCCAATCTCCTTTTTCGAAACCACTCTCGTTTTTCTTGCGGCCGTAATTAGAATGCAGATGATGATTCATCGAAAGATCTAAGAGCGTCGGAGCGTCGCGGCAAGACAATGCTATCGATTCCATGGGAACGGAGGTGTAATGCTAATCGTTCATTGGTGATCTTCTGCGGCGCGCTCCGATATCGTGGCCATCTGGTATCGCTCTCAATCCGAAGCCGGGCAGCATCCTGTTGTCGTTGTCGTGGTTGCTGGATATGCCGGGCAAGCACTAATCCAAGAGGCCGTTTCCATAATTAAGTGCTCCGTGGAGATTCCATTTTTCAAACGTCCTCAGATGGAAACCTCTCTTTTGCTTCGCTCTTTTGCTCCCATCCTCCAATCTATCCATCTGCATATATTCGCGCAACGATTTGCATTGCAAATTCTACGCACGTCTAAAATTAAATCATTCAATCAGCTCTATTTGGGTCAATGATTCTCTTGTCCTTGACAGGACGAGACCTTCCTTCCCATGAGGAATACTTCAGGAACTAATCACTCAATCTTGCTCGTTCTGCTCAATCCGTAATTTATGTTGTTCTTCTCGTCTCTTCTTGTTTTAGGTTCGAGACAACTTGATGTCGGGATGGATGCCCGATAGTGTGTTATGTTGAACGTCCGTAATCTCTCAATAGCACTAACATTAACATTCCTCATCACGGTTTATCTCAAACAGATTCCGAACCACGTCCACAGCAAAACCGCCTCCGGCACCCTCATCAAGCACATCGTCGCATACTCCCTCAAGAAGCGCATCGAAATCGAGGCGAACGAAGCGCTCGAATGTCCTCGACGCATAAATCCTTCCGCAATCGAAGATCGCAGACGAACACCATGGACGCAGACGCTGCCCGACACCAATCTCCAAGTATACTCGATTCACGAAGATTACCGGCTCGATCCCTACAACTACATCAGGATCTTGGCCACGACCAGAGGTTGCCCGATCAATTACAATCCGCAAGCAAGCGGCGTTAATTGCATTCATTATTTCAGGTGACTTGAACGCTTCGTTGTACTGCAATTACTTCACCGAAGACGGCGCGAGCGCCACCAAAGCAACGCGCACGGAAATCTGGGCCGAAAACTGGGTCGACTTCAACAAAGACAACAACCACAATCCCAATCTCATCTCGTGCCAAATACCCGATGGTAAAGTCCAGCTGCACCTCAGCTCGAAGCCGTGCGATAGCTCTAGAGAAACCTTCATTTACGCCGGATTTGTGAGCTCGAAAAGGAAATCGGCGAAACCGTCGAGGAAAAACAAGATTGCAGTGTGCGTGAAACCGTTGAACTTCCTGCAGGATATCTCCAAGAGGTTGATGGAATGGATCGAGATCAACAAGATTCTCGGAGCTACGCACTTCATCTTCTACGTAAACAAAGTCCATCCGAACGTGCGGCGCACCCTGAAGCTCTACGCAACGAGCGACAGGAAGTTCAAGATCGTCAACTACACCAACCTGGGCGGCTGGGAGATCTGGCAGAAGCGCAAGAACGAGATTTTGGCTTACAACCATTGCTTCTACTCGAATCTGGATCTGGTGGATTTCGTGTTGCCTGTAGACATAGACGAGATCATCGTGCCGAGGGTGCATTACAGATGGCAAGAGCTGATCCAGGCTCTTCCCTCCGGTTATGCCTCGTATTCGGCGAGAAATGCCTACTACTTCCTTCGTGACATCCTCGCCAACCAGACGTTTTTCCAGCAGACCTACAATCGCAGCGATTTCAGCCCGATAGGAGAATCGGGGAAGAGCTTCATCTCGACGAAGAATGCGCTCACCGTCTTCAACCATTACGCCTTGCACATTCTTCGGCCCGGCATAAGTCGCACCCATTTCATACCAGAGACTCTGGCCCAGATGAACCATTACCGCGCCAAGTGCCCCGAAGATCTGATGCCCGACTGCCCTAAGTACACCTCTAGTCAATTTTTCGATGACATCATCCTCAAGTACAAAAACATCTTCGAGTTCAACTACAACAGCATGAAGAGATACTTGTAACATTGAGTTCTTTCAAATAAACTGTATTACATTTATTTGTTACAATCAATATTTTCCTTGCCGTAAATCTTAAAAAATATAATATAATTGATGTGTGTGTGTGTGAGAGAGAGAGAGCAATTAATTATTTTTTCCGGGTAATTAACGGAAGGAAAAAGGCTTCTTCTTCATCTGGAATTGATTATATATATATATATTTACAGACAGCGTAATTGGCTAAATAATTAATCACAATATTTGATTTCCTAATGACGATATTCATGGTATATACACGTGAGATCCAGGTCGTCTGCTGTCGCTCACGGCCTCTATGGTTCCGCTGTTATTGGCGACGCCGGTGACTGCAGCAAATCCGTCCGAAGTGTCTGCAACCGTCACGCTGTGTCCAATCCCTTTCAATCCATTCGTGATCGCCTTAAGAGCAATTAATAGATAGTACACATAAAGCAAATAAATTAAGGATTGTTTACTTGATCGAATCCGCTCTCCAAAGTTATCTCCATGGGAAACAATTGGTGGTGCAATCGTTTGCTGTTCAAAGCCTCGCTCAAGCTCTGTCCAAACCAAATGTGTTTTATTGCCACCTAAATTGTAATTGTAATTCATATATATTGGATTATTTTGTGTAATATTAATTAAAACGTTACCAAAGTTGTGGAAGTCGTAATTTTAGTTCCTCCCGCGGCGCCGATCACCAGGCGAACGCTACCATCCTTATTGGTTATAATACTAGGAGTCATCGAGGATAGCGGTCTTTTTCCGGGTTTTATGAAGTTCGCAGGGGACGGAGGAACGTCGAAGGCGTTCGTGTAGTTGGAGGAGAAGTCGTCCATTTCGTCGTTGAGGATGATGCCTGTGCTCTGGGACCGTCTCTTAGCGCCGAAGCTGAATCGTAACTTATTTTCAGTATAGTGATAGGAGTGATGGAATGATTCCATTCATACATTAAATTGATAGTTCCTGTGACGGAGACGGCGTCGCCGTTCGGCGCCAAAACTGAAATATGGGCTGTACCGTGATCCTCGACCATCGAAAAGTTTGCTCCGTAATATTCAGGATCTTGGAACGTTTGATTATCGAACATCATCATATTCTTGACATCGTTGATGTATTCTGGCGAAGTCATGTTCGCTATCAACTGGAATCCAGTTAGAATGTGTCGTTCCATCGTTGTTTTTATTCAAACTTACGTTCTCTATGCCTTCGACGTAAGCAGGATCTCCCATTTGCGTCCTCTTGCCGTAACCGAATTTGAAGCTCTCCACGATCCTCTGCCAATTGGTCACGTCGTTGACGTCATCCAAGTTCAAGTTGTTCTTCAGCAAACCCATGATGAAGCCCATGATGAGCCCTGATCCGGGAAGCGGGAAAGTGTGCAGAGTCATGCCGTCAGGTAAGTCTTCCGTGACCGGGTCCAACCACTGAGGTCTACAAACGCCGTAAGTATTGAATGCCAAATAAACCGTAATCATCACCTATAGTTGTTCATGTCTTCGACGGTTATGATTCCTCCGAATCCCTTCACGTCCTCCACGAATTTGTCCGTCAAAGAACCGTTGTAGAGTGCGTCCGCTCCCTCCTCGGCAACGATCTCGAGAGTCTCGGCTAATTTCGGTCGTTTCAGCATATGCCCTCGAGTCCAAGGCTCTCCTGTGGACGGATCCACGAAGACCTCTCGAAGACTCTCGATATTCACCAGGCGCGCCCTGTGGTTCTTGAAGAGACTCTCCAGGTACGGCGTCACCAGATGACCGTTGCGGCAGAGATCTATCGTCGGCTGGATGATGTCCCTCCACGGCAACTTTCCGTACTTCTTGTGCACCTCTTCGTAACCTCTGAGTTCACCCGGCACGGCCACAGCTAACCCACCTATATATGTTATAAAGTGATTACAATTTTCCAGTTATTCGTTAAGAACAGAAGAAGAATGTAAAACCTTCTGAAGAGAGACTCGGATCGTTCTCAAACATCTTCTCGTAAGCGGCGTCTGGCGCCGATTCTCTCGCATTCAGAGTTTCCACGGTGCCCTTGGATTTGGAGTAAATCGTGATCAGGAAACCTCCTCCGAGACCGGTGCTCTGCGGCATTGCAACACCCTCGCAAAGCATCGCCGCTATAGCCGCATCAGCAGCTGAACCTCCCTTTACTATTATATCCCTAAAAAACAAAAACAAATATTGAAATCGATCCTTACAATACATATTGCCCAAGCTGTGCGGCATAATAAATTTGAAAAAATCGCCTAATAGCGCAATGAGCAAGGAATATTTAAAGATTAAATATATTTGAATGAGCTAATTTAACCGAAACGCACGTTTGCAGAAATTCAAACCAAGATACAGAAGTTTTTTATGTCAGGTTTCATAAATAACTACGACTTTAATCCATGCTTTCCAGTTATTCCATGATGAGACACGACAGTTGTAATTCTTGTTACGATTATTGATTTAAAGATATATCATTATTCACAACTATTCTATGTTTTTCGTGATTTAACAGTTTAACAATTGTACAATACCAATTGTGACCATATCAATTTGCTGAGGGAAAAAGGACATGCAATTACCTAAAATTGTACTCATGTAAACTAAATTAATTGGCAAACTCTAACACACGATTACATATGTAAATGTTCCATTCTAAATTAATCAACTGTACCACAAGAAAAAATGCTAATAATAAGTTTGTAACTGAAATTTAGTTGAATATTTTTTAATTTAAATTTAATTGATATTTGAATTTGTAACGACCTAATAAAATTGCGCTATTTATTATGGATAATTGACTAAAGGTACAAAAAAAGTATGATATTTCATAATTTCACCAATCTAGGTGCAACGAATTGAATAACATTAAGTCGGTCTCGTAATGCACGCACTTTCTCAAAAAGAAAACAATTCAGTTTACGGATTATTTGATGAAGATACAGTGCAGAGATAAAACAGAACACGCGGTTGTTATCATTGACTCTATAGAACACTCCAAACATGTTTTTTCTATAATTTCTTCTGTTCTGTTTTTACTTGTTCTGAGTATTCAGGTAACCTTGACTAATATAGACAGAAACCGCACGTGGCATGTGCGAGAAACTTAGGCGCCGTAATCATAAAATAAGGCGGCGTTGAATAAAAAAAACAAAGATTTTACTCCGCGTAGTCCTAATCCAGAAATAATGAATGAAGAATTTACCAAAGAAAAGTATAAATAATCAAATGGTTTCGTAATATCTGAGTGGATTGTGGAAATCGAATATGCAAATGCAATAATTACACGACAGCTTCAATGCCAAACTATAAACTATTTCTTTTCTATCGGATTTAAAAATAAACTACATAGTATTATAATCATGGGAAGGACACGATGGAACCTTCTCCATATTTCAAAGTCATTACATTTATGTCATATTTTTGTGATGTTCAGGATTAAAAATCGAAAGATTGCTTCTAACAGGACAAACTTTATAATATTGGCACTAATACCATTACTGAATATAAACTTATAAGTTATGCTCGATTCAGTAGCTATTGCAATTTAAAAACCTTTTAAACCATGGGAGATTCGTTCTAAAATGAAAGAAAAGTTCGGTCTGGAAATACCTATTAGATAATATATGTGTTTTGGATGAAAATCGATTGAATGAATGATGATAAATTTACTTAAATTCAAGATTCAAGTTTGAAAAGAATCAAAGTTTATTTAACTGTAACTAATTGTACAAATTACCTTCCTATTCCGGCGCATTCGTATCCATTGGTGACGATTCCTCCGCGGTATTTTCCCGTCTCCGAGGCGACGTCCTGCGGGACGAAGGTATCCACGGTAGCGGCGTCATCCTTGTTCAGGAGGAGCCCCAAGCAGAGGCCGAGAACGGTGATACCGATCACCAAGATAACGAGCAGAACAGTCACCTGCCTCTTGCTGCAAACGACAAGAAACAAACGATAAACTCAGCAAATTTGCGTGACGAGAAAAGAGCGCGTTGCGTCGTTTTCGAAACGTTCGTCGAAGGCTTACTTGAACCTGCACAGCATGATCGGTGGCAATGGAATGGAAACCGAAAACGGAGTGCGCTAAGCCCGAGTATTTTTCGTTTTGTTTGCGGTCGCCTCAGCGTTCCGTTTTTGTCTATATTTCACCGATTGAACAATGGGTCGCTGCTCGTCAAGGTTTTCCCGAACTCTCGCCGTTTTTCCGAAAGGGAAATGATCTAGTCGATGGATGGTATAACTTTCGAGTTCGATTTTTCTCTTTCTCAAATCCACATCGGTTCGCTTTCTTTTATTTAAAGGCTTAAATCCAACGGACGGAGCCGACCACGATAAGATGTCGCACGAATATGAATATATATATATATTTAAAAATTCGAGCCCAAAAATAAAACTTATATAGCACCTTATCACCGTGATATATTGTAATTACGGATTGCACTATAATATAAAACGATTAGGAATACTTGACGAGATAAGATGATTAATTCTCCCATTATTACTTTTTTTTTGTTTGTTTATTTTGGTCGTATTTATAACATTTTTGTTACGTCCAATCCAATAATAACCATAAATGATGCGGTGAAAGTGTTTTGTGTATTTGATCGCCGTGCACGAGCTATTCCGAATCCTTTGATAGCGCAACAAATGAATGGATGGGCCTTCAATGAGTTGGCGAAAAGTGTGCCATGCCGACGACGGGTCTGATATAATAAAAGCGCTCCGTTGCGACACATCACACGGGCAACAAAAAAAGAGTTATTATGTATAAAATATTATACATTTCTTCATTCTCTATGTTACATTTATTCGTAGCATACGTAGCATAGTTTTACGAGATGTAGATTTCGGAGCCGGTCCTCCTGGAGTCGCACACCACCTCGATGGTACCGTTCACATTTGCTATGCCAGTCACAGCGGAAAACCCTTGCGACAAATCGATCATCTCAATGTCGTGCCCAAATTGCTTTAAACCATCGACTATTTCCTAAAAAAAAAACAGTATTAAACAATTGAAAACTTTATTAATTTTGGAGGCTGACATCTTCATAGCCTTCTTCAAAACTGAGAATCATTGGGAAGAGCTGATGGTGAAGCCTTTTCCCGTTCAAAGCCAAGTCCAAACTTTGTCCGAACCACAGATGCTTAATGAGTACCTAAAATATAACAAAATCAATCACACATTGATAAACTTACTGGTAGTTACAGACTTGCGCAACGGAGGAGGTAATTTTGCTGCCTCCGGCAGCTCCAATCACCAATCTAACGTTACCGTCGCCATCTAGAACGATAGTAGGACACATGGAAGACATCGGCCTCTTTCCGGGTCTAATAAAATTGGCGGGACTGGAGGGAAGATCGTAGGAATTCGAGTAACTCGAAGAGAAATCATCCATCTCATCGTTAAAAATGATCCCCGTCGATGCTGATCGTCTTTGCGCGCCGAATCTGCAAGCAAATTAATATTAATCACGGAAAGTGGATTAAATCTAATAATGTACATGTTGTTTATAGTGCTGGTAACGGAGACGGCATCACCATTGGGAGCGAGGACGGAGATGTGAGCAGTACCGTGATCTTCTGTGAGGGTGAATTTAGCACCGTAATATTGAGGATCGTCGGATGTACGATTATCAAAGATTTTGGCACGAATCTCGTCCACGAATTCATCCAAATTTAGGTTTTTAATCAACTGAAATTAGTGATTTAATACTTGTTCGTGGTGTGATTCCCACACTTATACATCTTGGATTCCATCGACGAAGTCTGCATCGCCCAGCTCTGTTCGCTTCGCGTAACCGAACTTCAAGCTCTCCACGATTCTCTGCCAATTGGTCACATCTTCCACATCATCAGTCTTCAAATAGTTCTTCACTAGATTCAATATGTAGCTCAACACCACACCGGAACCCGGAAGAGGGGCCGTGTAGAGTTTCAGGTTTCCAGGAAGATCAATAGTCACAGGTTCCGCCCAGCGAGGACTGAAACATATGTAATTTATAAATGATATGGTCATTTGTCATTATTTCAAAAATTTGTTGTTCTTAATATAATTGCAAAACAAACATATAAAAATTAACATCCAGTATATTCTTGTTTTTAGCAATAAACGATGGATTAACATTACCTGTAATTGTTCATATCATCCATAGTTATAATCCCACCCAATTTCGCGATATCAGCAACGAATCGTTCAGTCAGTGTGCCGTCGTACAAAGCGCACGCACCTTGCTCCGCTAAGATTTGCAACGTCTTCGCCAGCTTCGGTCTCTTAATTAAATCGCCTTCTTTGAACGGTTCTCCGTACGACGGATTCACGAAGACTTCCCTGAAACCTTAACATTAAATTAAATCGAAACAGGATACATGACATCGTTTTACTTCAAGCTGGGGTTATCGATTAACATGTCCCTGTTCTTCTTGAAGACGCCATCCAAATACTTGGTGACTTTAATACCTGTTTTGCAGAGCTTGATGGTGGGTTGGAAGAGGTCGGACCAAGGAAGCTTGCCGTACTTTTTGTGGGCTTCGTGGAAACCGCGCAGTTCTCCTGGAATGGCGACGGCTAAACCGCCTGAAGATGAAATCTACAGTTAAACTGAGTTCGATAATAGTTAAGGACATAGGTTGGACCTTCTAAGCTTTTTCTAGAATCGTTTGAAAACATGTTTTCGGTGGCACCGGAGGGGGCAGTTTCTCTGGCAATCAAACTCTCGACGACTCCTGTCTCTTTGTGGTAGATGGTCATCATAAATCCACCTCCTAGGCCGGTACTTTCGGGGTTGGAAACTCCTTCGCACAGGAGGGCCGCGATTGCCGCGTCCACAGCGGATCCGCCCTTCTCCAACATATCCCTATACTTAACTCACTGAAGATTCTGCTCACGTGAAAAGTGACTCACCTGCCGAAACCGGCGCATTCGTGTCCGTTGGTCACAATACCGCCTTTCGCAGCCAGAAGTTCCTCGGCGATGGTAAACGAAGATCCTAGGACTCCTATCGCTAACAGACCCAGCAGAAAAGCCATTACTTCCTCCCTGGCAGACAGTAAAAAAACTGCGCTAAAATCTTACATTTATATTTTCAAGGTTTAACACTTTCTCTCTATCAGTTTTCCAATTACCGTCGAAACAATAATAGCCAATAATTCGCATCATCGTCAAATCGTAAATTACTGTTTTACTTATTGCTTACCATGATAAAATCGTGCCTTCTCAACTTACGATTGCTCGCACACTCACGACTATTGTTGGTTTTCCGTTTAAATAATTATCTTAGGAAACGTAAGGTACGGTGCATAAAAAATACTTAGTATATACATTGATAAATATTAATATTCAAGTTTTTTTTTTAGTTACATTTAACAAGTTTCAGTATGCGATTTTGGTAATTCTGTATGTTATTATGCAATGACATTTGCTTCAAAACGTACTCAAAATCAAAGTTTCCTGCCCTTCCTTCGATTTTCGGATGCGAAAAACTCTGCGAAATCTTGAACGAAAATCGCAGCGTCTCATAGCCAACATCAAGCAGCATTAGATGAAAACACAAATATAAATTACGTACATAAAAAAAATAATAGCAACTATTGACATAAACATTTACGCGATTGCACATATTGTACAACGCATTGAATTCAATCGAGCGATTAGTTTTGATGTTAGACATAATATTAATTGAATTGTACGGGGAATTTCAGTTTCGTTTTCTCGTGATTTCCAGATCGCATATATTAGTTATTCTTGGTACGCTGAAGACCTCCTCTTTAGTGGGTTTCCTCACGTGGAAAGCGTGTAACGAGTTCTTCCCGATCATCCTACCGACGCACCTGAAATTTCACTTAAATTTACTTAAATGTGTTCAGGATATTAATAATCGTTTTAAATCAATTACGTACGTTGAGAAAATGCGAGAATGTTGTGAAAAGATAAGTTTTGCGGGAAGAGCGAGAAATAAAAAATGGTTAGCACTTAAAAGTTTTATATAAATTATCACGCATAGAAATAAAGTACACATAATTGAGTGCAGCAATATGTAGGGAATCTCAAAGTCCACTCGGAAACGGATTAATCAGATGATAACCGTGACTTTGCAAATGTTTCGGCAGAATGTAAAGACAGCTCACGTAATGTGAACATGTCTTAAGGTTGCAGAAAAAATGTGATTTATAAATAAATTAATTACATTTTAAGTAATAGTAATTTATAAGTTTGGAATATGACCGTTGTTAGAGATTATTATTAGAACGTCTGCATACCTAACACTCTGACCAATGCATATCTCAGGCAACTGCATATTATCGATGACGTAGTATATGACCTTCATGACCGGTCCTATTCTATCCCTGAGAAAGAGGATCTGCTGGTATTTCAAATCGCCGGCTTGCATCGAAATCACCGGAGCTGAAAGCATGAAACCTAACAATCCCTTCATCAACATCATCATGCTGCAGTACCTATGACTTCGTACAGGCAGTAGCTGTGTAGGATCTGGTTCCATTTCAGCACCTTTTCCACGTTCCCGGTGAGAAACCTAATACTATCCTCGATCACGCTCTGAAAAGAGCACAAATAATTGTACAAAAATAGCGAAACGAAATAAGCGAAACGTGACAATAGGTGTTGTGGACGAAATTAAGCGCGCATGGCCTTGATCGCTGATGATTTGCAATTATCGCTTCTGCGGCATCACGAGTGGCCATTGTATTTAGAAACAATAAAATAGAGCGCAAATAATTATCTACCTTTTGCGTCGAAAATGAGGCGTTTGTACGTTTGCTATTGCTCTTGTTTAAATTATCCGAATCGTACGTGCGCTTCCGGGTATCTCCAAAAACATTCAAAACTTTCATCTCATTATTGCTGACGGAAGCCACATCGAAGCTTAACTCGAAAGCAGACTGAAAAATACCAAATACATATTACTTAAAGCTACAAAAAGTGTTTGCTGTTTTTCACTTCTAATGAGGAATCCAAGTTGCTTACACAATCCAAATCCATCTTTCGTTTCGGAAAACAGTTGCTTATCTGACCATCCATGTTGGATTTTTTCTCATCGCTTCTAAAGTCAAATTTCGTACCACCCTTAAAAAAAGTTATTATTGCATCAATCAATAAATTATGTTTTATTAAAAATATATTCAAATCTATTTATATTGTGCTTTTATTTATTATAACAAAACACTCACGTTCATTGTCCAGCACACACAGATAAGCACTTCAATTGAGTCAAAAATAGACAATCTCAAAGCCACTCAAAGCTGTCGTAAAAATACTTTAGATGACTTACTGTTGTTGGTAAACAAACTTTTGTTTAATTACAAACAACCTGGCAACCTAATAAAAATAACAACAAAGGCATTGTTGCAATATTTTCCAGAAATACTGGTGGTAAACGATGTAAGAACAGTAAATAAATCGCAATATACAAAACAAATAGTTTATTAGTCAATAATTAATTAAATCAGTTCTTCATGATTCTCCTTCAGTCTCTTCATTTATCATTTCCTGAAACAATCATAATTTAATAAAATGACGTCATTTCGTAGTTTTATTAAGTTACCTCTAGGAGTTGCACCATGTGATTGCTCTCTGCGAGCATCTCCTTGCAAGTCTTGTTCTCTTCTCTGAGGCATTCAAGTTCCTCCTTCAGACTTTCAATCACCCTGTAGTTTTCATTTAGCATAACACTTTGTTTCTCAGCCAAAAGTTTCCAATACTTTTCACTGGTAATATCACTGGTCAAGTCTTCTGCAGTTATTCCTGACTCTTTGATCTGCCCCGATTTATCGTCGACTTTAAGTTTACACTCCATATTCATGAATCTAAAGAAGATAGCAAAACGCTCCCATAAGAATTGAAATAATAAATAATATAGAACAAGTAACTTACAGCATTTTAGCATCCTTTTCGAATTTCGGTCTTCCGACCAGATTTTCCTTGTCCTTTCCATCGTGCTGCAAATCGTGGAACTTCTTCCTTGCACTTTTTATGCTCTCCTGAATCAAGAATTTCCGTTAGCGAATCCAGTTTAAAAACATAACCTCTTAACTTACTTGTTTCTCCTGGGAGTCGATTTGGATGTATATCTTCGTTTCCACGTTGTTCATCTTTGTCTAGTTAGAGTTGCCCTCTTCGATGCTTCTGGTCGTTTGATGACAGTTTGCGGAGAGCGTCGATTAATAGTCTGAAGGAGCACCCGGCTCTTTGAAAATCGGCCAACGGGAGTGGAGGGGTGGTGCTTATCTGCTCATTAATATGCACCCCAAACATACTTCTTAAAAGCCAATTAAAGCGCACTCAAACGCGGAAATACACAAATATATAATTAAAATATGATTATTTCAATTGAAACGCAGATGCATTAGTACCGTTGCAGGTAGTTTCTAGCTAAAGAATGAAGCAAGTTTGATTTAAAAAGATCTTATTATTAATTTATATAACAATGTATACATAAATATTTCAATCGATAATTTGATGAGTGTTTTAAAACTACGTGAAAGAATGAACGCTGAAATCGCCAATTTTGCGTCAATTGGTAAATTCAATGTTATATTGACTACAACCCTTCTGTCATCCAAGGCTCTTCATGAGTCCGCTGCACTACTATCATCTGCGCTAATAATTTCCTAAAATAAGATTGACATTAATATTTGACTGTTTCATTCATATTGCAAATATTTCACTTACCTGTAAAACCTCGACCAAAGTCTTCGATTCATCCAACATCTCTTTGCAAGTTTTGTTCTCTTCTTTCAGGGCTTCCACCGTCTCCTTCAAACTTTCAATCTCCTTGAAACTGTCATCCAATACTGCCTTCCTCTTCTCCGCCAGCAGACGCCAATAATTTTCGCTGGTCTCCTCCGAAGTTAAGTCATCAGCAGTTACAGTGCTCTCACTACCGCCACCAGCCTGGACACTTCTGTGTGCTAGCTTTTTCCGCTTATCACTCTCACTGAAACAGGAAAAAATAATCAGCTGAAAATCATCGAGATAAGGATAAACATTTAACCTACATCGGTTTCATACTTCGATCCATCTTAAATCTCTTGGCGACATTCTCTTTTCCATCATCAATGTCTTCAATGTATTTCTTCTTTTGACCCCTGCTTTCCTACAAGTGCAGATCAATTAATAAAAACTTCATCAAAGATTGATGACAAACTAGTACTTACACTTTGTTCTTGTGATGCTACTTTGATTATAGCCAATTTATCGGCAGTTTTCATTGCGAAGAGATGAAGGAACTAATATAAATTAATAATATTAAAGGAATACAAAACTATTTTCAAAATTGATTAACCTAAAAACTGTTTGTGTACATCCTAAACACGCGCGCTTTATTCTGTCAAGAATAAAAATAACAAACAGGATTAGTCCAACAAATCACCAGTAGGTTACGCTACCAACTTAAAATCCATCCACTCTGAAGAACATACAATTAATTATCAATATTAATTAAGTATTAAGTTAAGATTAATTGTCTCTAGAATTCTCCACAGACTCCACATTTATTATCAGTTATTAAGTTTAAAAAGCAATCAATTGAATTGAATTACCTCTCGAGTGGTCTGTACTGGTTCTTTATTACTGTTACATTTAGTTATCAATACTGTTGATGATAGTCCAAGTGATAGTGATTACACTGTTCTAGTGTTAAGTAATTTTATCATTTATACTTTCGTGCATATTCTAATAAACTCTGTTATGATTTATTGTGTTCAGCAATGATTTCTGTATTATTTATTTCCAATTAATATTGTACTATTGATTTAAAATATAAGTCAATTTAAATCCATATAAATAACTCTTTTTAAGCATACTGTTTAACTAATTAATACTTAAAAATATGTAAATAGCAGATCAATTTTACTGACCTTTTTGGAAGAGACGAATTATAATCGTGTTGTTTTAAAATTCTGCACAGAAAGAGTGACTATATGATCGTTGAATACAATTAATTTTAAATATGAGATTGAACTGTAACATAGCGTACAAATAACGAAAAAGAAGAAATCTTACAGTATGATTCTAGATTTGTCCATGGATCCCATCGAACTGACGAAGAAGCATCTCTTTAAGTCAGATCCTAATTTTCCATAAGTTCTTTGATTAGCTCCGGGAGCGTCACAAAGAAGAAGGGACTGAGAGGGAAAGATCTCAAACAAGGATTTCAAACAGAGAGTGACTGAATATGCTACTAGAGAGCTCTGGCATTTGCATTGACGACATTCTCAGAACCAGGCTAATTATAAAATTGAACCTTAAAAATATATTTATTTATTCATTTAAATAACTCTAAAAAAAAATGAAAGTAACAAGAGTACAAAATGTATTTACAAATTATTTGTGTTTATTGGAAGAACCCCTCTTCCTCTGTGGTTGTCTGAATGTATTAACCTTTTGCGAGTCCATGCTCTTGTTCCTATTCTGTCCATAACCTGTCCTTGAGGCATGATCAGATGTTTTCGTGTTCATTTCTGAAACATCAATGAAATGATTAGTAACATATTAACCAAGCACAATTTTCATATACTTACTCAAATCTACTGCTGGAGGTGTCTTAAAACAAAAAGACAGTGCCAACTTGGCAATATCTAGAGTACTGACGTCAAAGATTGTCTTCAGGCTATGGGAATCGTACGCACGCATGTAAGCCTTGAATGCTTCCTTTGCAGACATGTTGAGGAAGTAGTTCTCTCCGATAAGTTTCTCTAATTGAAGTTGAATATCGACGATCTTGGACCAAGAGAACTCGAATTCGTTCAGAAGCACCTTCGCCTGCTCCAGGTACTTCAGGAATCCAAGCTCTGGAGGACTGAGGATGAGCAGTGCGTGACCGCTGCTGCCTTCTCCGCGCGCCGTTCTGCCGACCCTGTGGATGTATTCCTTCGGATCATCTGGCGGATCGTACTGCACGATCCAATTGACGGCCGGGATATCCAGACCTCTGGCCGCCACGTCTGTGCAAAACAGGATACCGCTTTCGGCGTTGCAGAACTCGAAGAACGTTTCCGTACGTTTCATCTGCTTCTGCCTGCCGTGGATGGACATCACCGGCAGATCGATGTAATTGAACAGCTCGTGGTGGAACTTGACGGACATGCAGGTACTGAAGAAAACCATCACCTTCTTCCTGCGGTTCTTCTTCAGGAAAGTGAAGAGCACCAGCAGCCTTTTCTCAACTGGACACACGATGTAGCCTTGTTCAAGACCAGAAACTGTCGCCATCGCTTTGCTGTCATCAACGCCCACATAAACCGGCATCTTCTTCAGAGCGAGCGATTTTAGCAATTCTATTTTTTGGGTCTGCGTAGCACTGAACAGCATTGTCTGTCTCTTCTTCGGCAGCAATTTTATGATCTGCTTCATTTCCTCTTCGAAGCCGATATTCAAAATTCTGTCAGCTTCGTCGATTACTAAGCACTGCAGATTTTTGTAGAGGAAATCCGGCGTATTTTGTAGATGATCCAGCAAACGTCCTGGTGTCGATACCAAAATATTAATACCCTTGTTCAGCTTCGCAGCTTCAGCGTTTCTATTGGCGCCACCCATAATCAGACCATAAGTATGATCGTGGTATTTCATAAGCTCCTTAAGTACTCCAAACGTCTGCATGGACAACTCTCTGGTTGGAGAGATGATGATGACGCCGGTTCCATTGCGAGGAGCGAATTTAAGTTTGTTGACCAATTCAATTGCAGGTACCAAGAAAGACAAGGTTTTACCAGATCCAGTCTTTGCAGCACCAACAAGATCATTTCCCTCCAACAGTGGTGGAATTGACCGTGCCTGGATCTCAGTCATAGTAGTGAAACCCATATCAGCGATACCCCTCATCGTATTCTCACACACTCTGTCCTTCAGAGATGCAAACAAATTGTTGCTCAATATTTCCAATCCATTGGAGGAACCAGCTACTGCCAAACAAAATCACAATTTGAAACACAATTGTACACTTGATGTAAGATCAGCATTTGCGTAATTTCAACAAATACTTAATGTCTCCACTCAGAGGAAACAATGAATCCAACTTCGTGTTCACTTCATCATCAATAAAACAAATATTAACTTACGTTGCTCTGGTTTCTCAGTTGAAACAACATCATCTTTTTCTTCTTTGACTATATCTGCATCATTTCCATTCGCCTCTAAATCTAAATCGGGCTTCTTTTTGGTTTTCCTTCTTTCTGAAATCAAAACCAATTAATTAAAAATATTCTATCGTATGTAAATATTTATTACTTTTCTGTGGTCCTTGGTCATCATCATTCAACCTTTTGCCTTTCTTCAAGTCTTCCTTCGTTATCAATTTAATTTCTTCTGTCTTCTGTGGAGCAGTAGCTGCAGCTGTAGCTAAACATAAAGAACATTTTTGTTACTATTTCAAAGAATACATTTTAAATTTTCCTTACCTTTCTTGGCTTTTTCAGCCTCTGTCTTAAGCACTATATTCAACTTTTTTTTCGGCCGCTTCTTTACTTTTTTATTCATCGTCACTTTATCTGGAATCGACATATTTGAATGTTCACTGTAGACTTAAATATAAGGAATAAACAGAAACACGTGCGAAAATCCACAATAGTTGGTTGCTAGGTTATGACTGGTTATGATCATAAAAAAAACTTTGCAATGATACCAACCTACCATCAGTAACTATCATTGGTTACTATTTTGTTACGCTGAGTTTAAGAAACATCATACTGCATCATAAATATATCATATTGCATCTTATCGTATGTGAGCATGTACTGGATTTTCATCTACATATGTTTGTATGTATTCAGTGTTTTACAACAGTGTTTCCCAACCTTTGTATGCACTACAGTAAATGTAAATAATTTAGGTGATCCAGGATACCGGAGTTTTTAATAAATAATCCGGTCAGCGGGTTTCCCCTGAATGAGGGAAATCAATGAAAATGTTCAATTGAACCCCATGTCCAAATGACAACCATTACAGAACTCATCATCCTCTTTCTGAATGGAATATTTAATTTAAAAAAAGCAATTTATTAAATACATACTATTAATTTTAATGTACAAATTATACAACAATCATGAATTAACTTGAACTCAAATTTGAAATTGTATAACTTTATTATAAGAATTGCAAACCGTCGAACAAATGAAAATTATAAAAGAGAGTAATAAATGGAAATCCTAGATGGTTATGGAATTATTAAATGACAACAATGCTTTTAAGTTTAACATTTAATGGTGGCATCGGAAAGCGTGACAAGTGTAGAATTATGGAAAACCAGGAAAGCACAAATGGATTTCCTCTTGTGTAAGATTCACTCAATTCCTACATTTTTCTTCTATACATAATTCAAATTATGCTTAGTAACGTATTCACTCATTACAATGATTTTTAAGTCATAGACAGCATTGACATTGACTAAAGCTTAAATAGTTTCTCAATTTGCTCTATCATCCTCAGAGCAATAAAAAACAAAACACTGATCTATTAATATTATCCAGAATGACCCTTGTCAATAGGCCAATAGGCTGTGACCAATAAATATGTTTAAAGTAAAGAAATAAATATTAATATTGAAATATGTTTATCGACTTTCAAGATAGATGGCGCAATTTACATTTAAATATTTGAAACTTATATCACAGATTATTGCATAACATTAATAACGTATTGATTATTTGTGCAGCGAGAAAACATTCCAAGCGAACACCTTAGTACCTATAGAACAAATTCCAAGGAAATATCAGTCAGTCTTTTCAGATTACATGTACTTTAATAGAATCCAATCTGAAGTATTCCTATCCGTTTTCGAAACTGGTAAGGTTAAAACTTAAGATTACTTCAGCATCTTCTTTTATATCCATATTATATTTCAGATGAATCGATTCTTGTTTCGGCGCCCACGGGATGCGGGAAAACGGTTATTTTCGAGCTTGCAATCATCAAGTTTTTGAACGACTTGGAGCCGGAAGCAGCGGATTCGTCTTTTAAAATAGTTTACGGTAAGACTTCTGTGCTGCTCTGTTCGCAATATGATTTAACATTCGTACGTTTAGTCGCTCCGATGAAAGCGATCTGCGAGGAAAGATTGTTGGATTGGCACAAGAAGTTCTCTCCGCTTGGTCTGCAGTGCATCACAGCTACGGGAGACAGCGATAACATAACTTTCAGCAGCCTCCTGAACCACAATCTCATAATAACGACACCCGAGAAGTGGGATTCGCTGACGAGGAATTGGCGCACGCACATGAACTTCGTGCGTAAAGTGGTTCTGTTCATGATAGATGAAGTGCATTTACTCAATGATGAATCAAGAGGACCCACGTTGGAGGCTATTGTTAGCAATCGCTGAATTGTTGAATTTAACGTTAAATAATTGATGTATCAATCTTAGGTCAGCCGGATGAAAACCATCCAAACGGAGATTCAAAATCAGATTAGATTCGTTGCAGTTTCGGCTACTGTACCGAACGTTGAAGACGTATGTGAATGGATTAAAACGAAAAGCAAATCGGCCAAGAGTTTTAGGTATATTTTAACAGTTAATGTTGTCCTGAAATATCTTATTATTTTGTTCAACATAGTTTCAGTGACGAGACGAGACCGGTGAAATTGACGAAAATCGTTTTGGGATATCATTTCAATCCATCGTCGACGTATTTCAAGTTCGATATAATGTTGAACTACAAACTGCAATCGATTCTGATGCAGTATTCAAACCGGAGGCCGACGCTGATTTTCTGCAGCACCAGGAAGAGCGTTGAGATGACGTCCAAGCATTTGGTCCAGAACCTCTCCATCCGATTGAGCGATGTCCAGAAGCAGGTGCTGCAGCAGGCGGCCAACAAGTTGGTGGAGAAGCCGGTCAAGGAGACTTTAATTTACGGAGTTGCCGTCCACCATGCCGGATTGCTTCCGGAGAGTCGCCACTTGATTCAGGAATTGTTTAGGAACGGTACGTTTATATTGAATACGGAAGATTTCAGATTTGATGCAGAGTTTTAGGCGATTTACCTGTGCTGGTTACCACGAGCACTCTGGCGATGGGTGTCAACCTTCCGGCGCACTTGGTTATAATCAAATCGACGAAGCAGTACATCAAGGGAGAGTACAAGGATTATTCGGAGAGCTCTCTGCTGCAGATGATGGGGAGGGCTGGGAGGCCGCAGTACGACAGCACCGCCACCGCAGTCATTTTAACATCGTCAGCTGATAAGGTATATTATTTTTTATTCAATGGCTGGGCTTGGACATAAGTTAGTTTATACAGAAAGCAAAGAAAATGCGTTGCGCTGAATCTATCCCTGGAAACCGGGCGATCCGCCAAAGGTGATCTTCGGCACGAAACCGTTTGCGTTGGCCACGTAGTTCACCGTCATCGTCCTTCCATCAGGAAGCAGCACGTAAAACGATCCTTGCTTGTTTCCGGCCTGATCGCCGTTTTCGTTCTGGCCGAAGAACGTGTTCGTCGGCGGATTTTCAACTTTGTATTGAAAATCGTACTGCGAAAAGTTGGAAAAGTCACAAGTTTGCTTTAATTTCAATCAATTTTGAGGGCAGTTACCGGTTCGGCGGGTCCGTTGTTTTGTTGGAACTGGGGCCTGGCCTGCACCAGAGCGACGAACAACAAAAGGCATACGAATTTCATCTGCAATTTCGAACACAAAGAGCGATTAGCAAAACGATTTGCATCCCGTTTCATCTGAATGCATAATCTTCTAATTAGGAATTATTTATTGCCGACTGTTCGCAAACGAATGCAATAAGCTTCCTTGTATTGTTACGAAATGCGCAACAACATGACTCATTGTTATCGACTCTATTTTTGATCGATTTTAAGTGAAATATATTTTATCAATAACGGGAGTTTTCAAGACTTGTTAAGAACACAGGGATACTTCTGTGTACGTAGAAATCACTTACCTTACTGATTGTTCGGTTACTAATGTATTCGCACTGATCGTCTTTGATGTTTCGAAGTGAATACTTGAATGAGTACCAACGGATGCCCAGGTTTCATTATATACAGGAGAACCTTCTTCCTCCTCGACCGCCGACGCGCGAAATCTGCAAATCGGAAAAAATCCACGAGGTCGCTCGGATGTGCCACCCCCAAACATGTTGCGTGACACTGAGCAAAAGGTCTCCACCACCACTCAATCCAAGCATTGTACTATTCCAAAACCGTAAACATTTCAACAGAACATGAACTAAACCTTCTGCTGAAACAAAATTCTTGCACATTGCACATGAATAATTCTCATTATAATGCTAGTTCATTTCTAGGAAATTTATTTTTAGTATTGATTCATTTAGAAACGTGCAAAAAGTAAGTGAAATTTGAAATTTTCTTTTTGATACTAGTTTAGTACATTAAAAGCCTGCAATACTAATAGTATGATTATAGCGTTATATAGATTAATATGGATATGCGCTATTTACAGCGATATACAAAAACAACTAATTATAATATGTACTTGTTTTTTTGCTTTTCACATGATTTTCTCAATGCCACAGGGTTTTCTATCCCAGTCGGCTCAAGCGGATCTTCATAACAATGTTTCTTTTGCATGTCTTCAAGAAACCCGTCTTCAAGGTGTACCTCTTCGGCAAAGAACGCAATGAGCGTTATAAAAAATCAGATTAAATAAGAGTTATGACCATCCTGAAATATACGTCTCGTCCTTGAGACTCTGCCAGATCTTGGGGCGCGCACTAATTGGACGATTCGCATTTCAATATTCATTGCTCGTCCCGTTAATGAATTTAACGTATCGATGGGAGGGGGGGTGCAGAGCCGCGGTTTGCTAATTGCGACCGTGTGGGAGTCGCATAATTGTCGTAATGTAATGTTAACAGTTCGATTACATGCAGGAATGCGCATTCGCGCAACTCTTTCGCTCATTACCATCCCAAATTTAACGAAAGATTCTATTCAAAACAAAAAAAGAAACAAAAAAAAACTTGCGTTCTTTTCGATCGGCATTTCACGACAAGCGTCAATAGAATGCCGTACACTTTGTTTATTTTTGCTTGTAAATAATACACTTTTCGCACCTCATCCCGAAAACGGGTGCAGTCTGGTATACTAGTTTCAATATAGAACTTAAGAATTAATTCAAACTTAATTGTTCCATCTGCTCGTGATATTTTGCAGAGACGATGATCATCCGGTCTTTAAATGTCAGAAGGAACATGAACAATTCACATTCTACTTCGACATTTTTGTAGTTTTTCAATCATTCCATAAATGCCATTTAATTTAAATAGCATGTTTGCAATTAATCTTCTCGAGACCAATTCCAACAGATTTGCAAGATGTTTTATAATTGTATCATTTGCAGACAGAAGTTAACAAGGTTTCGTGTCCCGGGAATAAAAATCTCTTTTTAAATTCTTAATTATACAAATGAGTATTATTATACTGAAAAGTTAACTATACAAATTCTAATCTCAAGTGATTATCAAATAATTGTTAGATTCTCCTTTTAAGTTATTACATATCACAAAAATATATAATTTTCAAAAAAAGGGTGAGGAAATTGGGAGTCTTAACCGTTTCTTTTACTAAGTTTTACGATCTACCCAATATTTAGGGGTCTACGAGGGTTCGCTGAGTGTTAACAAAATAATCACGTCTTTAGAAATATATACGTGACATATGTGTTTTAATGATTAAGAGGAAAGTTGTAGCTCCAACGAATATACATATTAATTATGTAATAGAAGACAATCAAATGGTTGGCCGTAACAGAGTGTCGTGTCCCGGGATGCAATATCTTTGGACACTTGTGGAAATATCTTGTTGTTGTGTCATTGTGTAGTCTTTGTGGATTTTTATGGAAGTACTGGCTTCCAGTCGTATCGGACTTAGGTGTAGAGACAGAAAATTATGCTGGGGTCCAGGAAGAACCTTTCCGATCGACGGGTGTATAACAAGAGAGACCGATCGGTTGCAGTTTCGTCAATTTATCACTTTCTAGGATCATAAAACTTAACCCTTCCTTCATCTTCCTTATATCTATCGACCAATCATGAGTTTTCTATATGGGGGGTGGATCTTATCTTATACTAATATTTGGTAGTGGCAAAAATAGTCACACCAGGGTGCTAAAAGGTTTTTAGTCTTATCACAACCAGTAGATTATGGAATCATCCTAAATTTTGTAATCGTACTTACAAAAATCAATATAACAAGAAGGAATGAGATAAACAATAACGGTTATACATAACAAGAGATTTCTTGTGAGAGAAATCTTGAAACAGTTTTCGTGCTGCGGATGACTTCGCTAATTTAATAAATCGCATGAAGTTGACAAGCTAATTATATAAAATGTACAAATCTGATATTATGCCGACATCGACATGATCGCCTCGAGCCGCCGGGCTGCTTCAAATACTAGCAAAAATTTGAGCGCAAATCGGCTAGATTTCTCTCTTCCATAATAAATATTTAATAAATTGCATCATTCGTTTTGCTGCAATAATCTCGAGTTGCAATTGTAACTGGGCTTAACAGTTGTTTTTCTCGTTGCATCTCTTTGAAACGCTCACTCATAATTCATGAATCATTGCAATTAAAATTTGAATTGTAAATATCATATTATTTGCCCATAATCTTCTGAATCGATTAACAACAGTTTCGTTTTCAGGCAAAATTCGAGAAGATGATCGGCGGGACTCAACCGGTGGAGTCGGGCTTGCACAACAGCCTCACGGAACATCTGAATGCCGAAATTGTACTCAGAACTATAACCGATATTGGCGTGGCCATGGAATGGCTTACATCCACCTTCCTCTACATCCGGGCGAAGAAGAATCCCAGATATTACGGATTGACATTTGGCTTGAGTCACACGCAGATCGATGCAAAGCTCTTAGAGGTATGCCAGATCTCCATCAACAAACTGGCCAAGCACGGCATGATCTCCATGCTCCACAACGTCAGCATCTCGCCAACCAAGAACGGATGTTTGATGGCCAAGTATTACCTCCACTTCGAAACCATGAAACTTTTCCAAGAGGTAAACACACGCAAAATGTATAATACTTGAATCAAATAATTGAATTTTAGGTAACTGGAAGCGAATCATTGCAGCAGATATTAGCGTTGATCTCGCGATGCCACGAGTTTTCTGACATGTGCCTAAGGGGCAATGACAAGAAAACACTGAACTTATTAAACAAATGCAAGAACCGAGAGACGATCCGTTTCCCTCTGAGCGGAAAAATAAAAAATTTGGACATGAAAATCAATTGGTAATATCGATTGAATCGAATTACGTTCACTTAATAACAGATCTCATCAGTTTGATTCAAGCAATATTCGGCTGTCTGGAGATCGTCGAGACTTCTCTACTCTCGGAAGTGCAGAAGATCATGAAAATAGGAGAACGTGTCTCGAATTGTGCGTATGCTAACTTATTGACTTTTATAATTATTTAAACCTTTCTCATTCAGGTTTAGCGGAATTTTTGGAATCCAATCGAAAATGCTTTTCGGCTTTGCAAAGTGCCCTAATCTTGGCGAAATGCTTCAGCGCCAAACTTTGGGAAAATTCGCCGTACGTTAGTCGACAGTTAGCAGGAATAGGAGCAGTGATGTCCTCTAATTTAGTGGCAGCGGGAAAAAATAGTTTCAAAAGCATCCTAGAAACGAATCCTAGACATTTAGAAACTGCAAGTTATACATATTTCTTGTTGATTGCTCTAAACAGTGGTTTCAGATTATGCATAGGAAGTATCCGCAAGGGGACAACATTTACTCTCAGGTCGAACACTTGCCGCAGTACGAATTGTGTTTGGAGGAGATCAAAGTTTCCGAGTGTAAATCCAGAGTCAGGATCCGAATTCTTCTGAAAAACAGCGAGAAAGTGAAAAACAAATTGACCACGTACCACGAGAGTGTCATGAATTTGCTGATTGGGGATGAGGACAACAATATTTGGCTTTATGAGAAATACACGTAAGTTATTTCTTCTGATATTTCAATTGTATTTTACACAACGATTTTAGTCATAGCTGCTTAATCCAACATACGGAGATTGTGAAAGAATTGCTCGAGGATTTTGAATCGCAAACTGTCTTAAGTGCTCATTTCTTCAGCGAGAATTGGGGTAAATCAATTTAATTTCACTTCTTTCGGTAAATTATTCATCTTTCAGTTGGGATTGATTCAAGTACAAAACTTTACCTATTCTGCTCCCCTCCGTCTACTGAGGTTGTCAACAAGAAATCTAAAGTGGTAGTAAGTTACATACATCTTATATATTACATGTATAACTTATTTATCTTCAGACTGCATCAAATGTAAACAGTCAAAGCGTGAAGGAAGCTTTAAAACAAAAAGTAGGAAATACAAATGCCAAGAGGTTCATTGATCAATATTACCAAGTCATCAAAAATCCGTCAGCGAAACCCCCAAAAGATGTAAATATTATAAATTTGATTAGAAAATTATGCATAATTCTTTGCTTTTTTTTAACTTTAGGTTAAAAAACCTGACGTGGAAGCAGTTGAAGTTTCAAAAATTGTGGAAACTTGTAAAAGCAAATCTGATGAAGACGAGTGCAAATTGTTAATGGAAGAAGACGATAACTTCGATAGTTTCGATCTGGACATGCTCGAGGAAAAACTTCTGGAAAGCTCCAATAACGGTACAGAAGAGGTAACCGAAGCTGAGAACCACGAGTGTGAAGAACCGCAAAAGCTTAATATAATCTCAAACATACTCGTCCGGGAGCCCGCGGAGGATCCAACCAAAATAGGAAAATACACTTTGGAAGATAACTGCTCCGATACTTCGACGAAACACGAAACAAGCGGTTACTGTTCCATTCCATCGAACATCGAGTCACGTGTCGATATGAATCAATCGAATTTAGGCGAATTTAGATCAGACGTGGAACACTCGATAAATGAGAGCTTATTTAATCCGAATATGATCGCGTCGAATCTGAACTCATTAAGATCGCAATTTCTTTCGAAAGGATTTCTTCCAAAATCCGAGACCAATGTTAAATCAAGTCCACGCGAAAATGATTTAAGTTTGAACATCGTTTCCAAAAATTCGAAATTTGTATCACAAAGAAATGATAATCCTCAAATTCCAACAAAACTAAATAGCAGATATGATACATTCGGTGGATTCGAGGAACATCCAAAAATGAGCGGAAGATTGAACGAGTCCACGTATGGTAGGCCATTGCAGAAACGCGATTTTCCTCAGAAAAGCATTTCGAGGGGTGATTCAATGAAAATGAACAGGAGCTTGCAATCGCTGCAAAGTGGAGAGCGTTCTGCGAAGAAAACTGACAGATATTTCCAGGAGATTAGAAAAACCTTGGAGTTTGAACATTCTTTATATAACGTTAGTTATTGATTTGTATCGAAAACTGGTATATCTTATTTTGTTTCTTTTTATGCTATACAGGATGCTTCCAACAAGAATATTAAAGAAACCTTCGCTCTGAAGCCAAAGAAGCGTCTGATCCACGAAAGCGATTTCTGCAACACCGAACCAGATTCCACTGAGAACAGTTACAGCATCGTGGAAATGCTGAATCCAAAAAAGAGTAAAGCCAATATATCGTGGTCCGATGCAAAGAAAAATATTAAGTGGAGTTCGCCTTTGGTGACTTCTAAATATTCGCCGAATTTCAAATCGCCGATGTTCAATTTGACGGAAAGGTAGTAAGTCTAAATGTACATATGTTTTATAATTGTAAAAAAAAATATTTTGTAGGAGAGATGATAGACCTTTGATAAATCGTTTGAATGTACCCACAAATGTGGAAGATTTTCCAGTTAGTGATCGACAATGCCATTACGCTTCTTCGACGAGTACGACTCGGAGCAAAATGTTTGATAAGCTCGGCGATTTCCTGTCGCATAGCTTGATGGAATCGTTGGATAGAGATAGCGACGGACCTACAAGCTATAAAGAGTTGGCTTCATACGTGGAATCTTCGGAGAGAACGAAGAGAAGACGGGAACCAGAGGATTATGAAGACAGTATCGTAGCCGAGGAACTGTCGCAAGCGGATGATATCGAGTTGAATTTCCAGCGGATGTACGACGAGAACCAAGAGAACGAGCTGGACAGATCCGCAGAGTTGCTCGACAAATCGCTAGAAGTCCAATTCAACGAGGCAGATTTCAATGCAACTATTAGTAAAGAGATCAAGCAGAATATGATTAAAAGAGAAGACGCGTTTGTGAACGAATGCAACTTTGGTGAACTCGAACGCGCTTCGCAATCTAACAGTGTACACATGATGAATCAAGCTCAGTACCCGATGCCTCGCTACATCAGAAATCCAGCGTACGGTCAGATGAATGTGTACGGGAACGTACCTATGATCTATGGACGCACCCATAACATGAGAGAGGAAACCATCGTAAGACCGAATATCGGGGATGGTTATGTAGCAGGCGGTTGTCCGCTACCACAGTTTCCGTATTATTTTCAGAATCCGCCACTGGATTATTATAATATGATGAATATACCGATGAGCGTGCATCCCCCGTATGTATATCCGGGTAACCAGCAATACGTGGATCCGAATATACCTAGTTGTAGCGATTGGTACAACAGACCCAAGCGATATTTCGATTCAAATAACGATAGGCAAAATTTGTAATTAACGAAAACCCTCCCAATTTAAGTACAAATAAGTTTCTGATTAAAATAATTACGTTCTTCTACTTTTTCTGCTTTTCTTTGTTTAATCACCTCGGAAAATCCTTAGTTGCAAAGTGTCCGTTTTTTAATTTTATTTATTTATAAATTCATTTACATTTGACTTTTATTATAATAATTATGTTGATTTCCCATTTTTAAAGCATCTATATTGTTTATTTCTGTAATCAAACTAACTTGTGCAGACTAGACTACCTTTTCGCGAGTTATAATAACTTTTTTTTTCAACTTTCAGACGAAATAGAACAAAACGATGACATAAATAAAAGTGCAGACGGCTGCCGCATAACATATTTAAGAAATTCTAACGAAAAAGTATGAAGAAAAAAGAATCATGAAATGAAACGCACCGCATAATATTCTTTGCCTATAAGAACGCTTCCTTTTAGCCCCTCCCACCTACTTCTGAAGAAGAAACAAAGACCCAAGCGAAGCATCTTCAGTCTTCGTCATCCCCCTGGATGAGGAGTATACCAAATGTGATAACCATGTACAGTAATATTAATGGAAAAGCCGATTGCCGAATGCAGGGATCCTGGACGACAAACTACAACAACAACAACAACGATAACTTCCAAACGATGCATCAGACGTATTCACCAGTAAGTTGAGTTTTTCGAATATATTGAAGAAGAAAATAGAAACCAAAGTTGCGCACAGTGAATGCTTCATGAATCTGTAAATTGCAACGGATGCTGACCCACGCATAAAATGTACGCTGCGATAACAATTGTCTGGGCTCTCCTGGACGTTTCGATAATTGCCAGATTATTTATAAAACATAATCGCTTTTCCCCAACGACACGCGGGGAAAAATCGGGGAAAGAGCGACGAAAATGTTTGTATTATGTTGTTTCATCAATGTATCAACAATAAGTTTATTGCAAAAGTTCATCAGTAAATAGTGCGGTACGAATGTAGTAACTGTAGTGTCGGTGCGGAAACGGGTCAAATAGTTCTTTTATTACGGGGGTGTATAAAGTAAACGTTTGGGTTCAAACTGAAAAAAAAGAGGAAGAAAGAGTCGACGTTAAAAGTACATAAAACTTTATCACCAAAGTAAATATATTTCCTATCGGTCTCATCTATAGTAAAAGGTTGAGAAGATAAGCAATTCACAATGATTTTGTTAACAAAAACGAAGAATTAAAGTTTTATCTGCAAAACCGCCTTTATAAAGAAACAAAAAAGAAATGAAAAACGATACTCACATGTTTGATCTTCGGGTTCAGTTGGAGTTTCGACCTCTTCAAACGATGGTCGATACAAATGCTAAACATAAATTTACTAAATGTTTATACTTTTGAAAAATTATACAACAATAATATTCCTCAACAACTATAGCAACAAATGACATTCAATAGAAAACGTAAGGTAAGTTACTTTGATAAAAAAAAAACCTGCAAAGAATCAATTTAAATCTCGTCGTATTTTATCGATCATTGATAATTACTGCAGGACATATTAATATATCCAAAAGAAAAATGCACGATTTATATAATAAACAGGACATGATTTCATCCCAATAAACCATTTGTTGTCTTATGAATCACACAATCTCGGAAAAGCAAAATTGCAAACAACAAAATGCGAGGACAAAAGTACGATATTTACATGTGAAATATGTTCGTAAACATGAGAAACTAAGGCTGGAGTCATAAACTTTACCTGAATGCTTCTTTCAGACCAAGTTTCAAGAGTCTCTCTATCTTCTATACGAACATGTGCGTTTTACAGAAAACGTGCAGTAATGTGTGATTTATGGGTTCTTCAGGCAGACGACACTTGAGCGATATTGCGTTTCCAAGTATCGAATCCTAACGCAAAGTTTACGATACTTTTTTTTGTTCTTGGTTTATTTGGAATAAGAAAAAAATGTACATTTTTGAGATAGGTCGTCTCCACCCCTAGACTCAACACATGTTGGTCACAAATTTGGTCTTTGTGTATTTTGAAGAAACACCGAACAAAGAAAAGAAGATATTGCCCGTTCAGTATACTTGCGAGAGCCCTCATCAGAATTCGTCTCACACTTTGTTAGCGTCTGAAAAACTTCTTCAGATAAATCACGATTGTACGAGGACTAGCCGCTGTTTGGAATTGATGAAGGTTCGTAGTTTCTCATTTAAATCGCGCCATTTAATGTTTAATAATTATTAATAATAATTAGTTACTAAATACTAATAAGGTCAGTACCGTCCTTGGTGGGCAAATGCAGACGTTTCCCACGCACACACAGTGAAGTGCCGAGATGTTTATTGGATTTGTATGTTTATATTAACGGACATTCTATTTGGTTTCGTTCAATTTTGCATGAGCAAGCACAAATTATTTAGAATCAATATAATAAAATGCGCTTTTTCAAAGCTCACCGAAAAAGCTGACTGGGGGTTCCCAGCATTTATCCGATGTGCAGACGTTTCTTTACCGACAGGACAAAAAGGGTCCCAGACGCAAGACCGTAACATTAGAATCATTCATCTAATCAAAGTGTTATTATTGAAGAATTTGAACGCTCAACTATTAACTTTATTTCATGTTAGTTTGTATTGTACATCAAGTGATTTGAGCTGTGTGGATTACAAATAGACGTTAATTAGGTAAGATTGACGATTTCAACTATAATTTACAACTTCACCAGACAAAACAAAAAAAAAATGCTTTAGATCCAGAGTGGCACAAAGAGAATCCTTTATTTCAAGGAAAACCTTTCTCTATTGTTATCCCCGAACTTGTCAGCCATGTCACATACATCTGGCTCTTTAGCTGTCAAAGGAAGGAAATAGATGTCAACATCAATCCCTTAACACGTGGCTAGACTAAATAATCACGTACAAGTATCCGTTTGTATAATTGATGGATACGTAACATGCGTGTTTAATTGTTAAGGGCAATTTATTCTTATAAATCCATCTTCGCATTTTAAACACCTGAGTGCATTACCTTGAGTTGTATGTGGCAACTGAACAAGTTTGTAACAAACTTTAACGCAACTGTATGTACAAGTTTGCCCGTCGATAATGGTCCTCCTTTACATAACACATATAATAAAAAGAGTCGGACGAAGAATATTCAGAGCTGTTTAAATATTTATCATTTTTTTCTTGTTCATCATTAAGAATGCAAAATACTTATTTTAGGACATACATTACAAATATACAAATTGTAAATAGACTGTTGAAAAAGAAAATAAACTCTGTTCAGCGATATTTTTAAGAGTACAAAGGAACCATTGAATTCGAATAGTATATAAGCTGAAAGATTTATGTTTCTGCATCATTTTCGTCCGTGCGTTCGCTTGCGCGTCTTCGTTTTTAAAGCTCCGTTTCGGTTACCAATATTGTTTTAATAAGAAAACTGAAAGTGTTTGTTTTTATTTATAAACCGATGTCTCGGGATACTTTGGTGATTTGTTATTTAATTTATGTGTTTTGAAGAACCAAGATACGATTTTCGGTCGAAAAAGAAAGTTCATTGAAACAATTGAAAGATTTTACAACAAAATAAACTTCATTTTTTTAATCAAGAGATGGCGCCTTAGAATAGTGTTGTTTACGTAAGAGATGCTAGGTAACTCTGATAACATTCCCGCAATGTTGTTTGCTGTTAATCTAAGTGAATTATCGTGAATCTAAGTGAACGCAGATGAGATTTGATTGCTGTTCAGTGGATTGTAATTTTGGATGATGGTTGGTGACTTGATATTTGAATTTGTATTAATCATCTAACTATTTCATTGTTTATTTATTGTGTATCCAAGTTAACCGTGTCTGTCAAACTTTTTCAAGTGTAATCATATTGATCTTGAGTTTACTTAGAACTTAAACATCAACAAGCTTTAAAGTTATGGTTATAGTTTGGTATAGGATTTAATTGTACCATACTCGATGAGATCTGTGCATGAAAACATGCGCAGGGAGTGCGTATAATTTCGCGCGGGCGGAGATAGAGGAAGATTTCCGTTGAGAATTTATAAAAAGTTATAATTTCTACTATGTTTCAGAAGGGTTATCGGAAGAAGTACGCGAGGCCGTCGTCGGAAACGGCGCACATGTAAGTATAGATAATTTATACGCATTTTGTTACTTTGTTTTTAACTTTCTTTTTATAATTTTTCTCTTACAGTCAATACTCTCAATACTCGAATAGAGGATGTTCGCAAAGGCCGTGGCAGTCCAGGAATCACCGAGGACGACAGAACCTGTACTTGAACGACGTTTACCACGGCGTCAATGTAAATTACAAGTATTACAACGGCGGTGGCAATAGATTCAACAGAGGACGCTCGAGACGCCCCTCCAACAACAATTATCGCAATGTTCATGGCAACCGTTGCTGGAGATCTGACCATGGCCAATTAGAGAATTATCAACAGATATCAGAGGATTACAACCCCGAAGAGTTTCAACCGATCGACGTGCAATCGTTGAGCCCCACAGACACGTGTGCCGAGTTTCCCGAGGAGTACGTGGACTCTCCGAAGGACGATCAATCTGATGAATTTGGATTGACGATCCCAAGTTCTGACGGAATTAAGGTGGAGGAATTCGAGATTCAGGGAATCTCTAAGAATTTCAAACAGGAGGAAGATTGCAATAACGCTGCAGAAGAGAACGAACAGTGCACGTCGAGTGAATCGCAGACAAAGACTGCAGAGTCGGAGAACGTAAAAGATATCGAGGAGGCAACTACTTTGGACGATAATAATAAACAGTCCAATGGATTATCATCTATTGAGAGCATGTTGATAGCTGAACCTGACAAGTCTTATTTGCATACCATTAACTGCGAAAAGGAAAACGCTGAACGGTCTATTGAAGTGAAGCATGTTCTCATTGAAGAGGAGGTACTCGTAGAAACGAAGAGCGCAAACGGGACCATCACACAGTTGGACCAAGGTTCCGGTGAACTCGAATGCAAATCACTGCAAAATGACCAAACTGATGACGACGTTTCCATTTACGATTTGAATATTGATGAAGATCAAGATTTAGATAATAAAAATATTGATCTGTTATATTGCCAAGAGGACATCGAGCGCATAATGATCGACGAAGAACACGAATGCAAAAGCGAATATACGTATAGATCTGATTTATGCGAACCATTAATAATCGATGAAGATCATGATTTTAGCAAATCGGAAACATCCAGCAGTGGCTTGTTGCGAGTTAAAAGTGATGAACAGTTATTGGAGCCATTCAATCTAATCCTGCGATCGAATTATGAATTAGTAAAGTATGACGTGAATGAAATCGATCTGGAATTGAATAAAAACAATATTGAAAATAGTGTTAAGCGCAAATGGCTGTACCTTGACACCTTGCCCCTGACCTTTAATGAATACGTGATACTGCTTCAAGAAGAATGCGGGAAATTGAAAAACGTTTACTCGGAATTGGATACAACGCTGAAGAACCTCATGATGAATTATCTGCCGTTCGCAGGTTTCGTCCAGCTCCGTAAAAGTTTCAACGGGTATCCGATTATCTTTACTATAATCACCAAAATGTTTAAGGAGTACATAAAGGAGCAGAAGTTGCGAACGCTCAGCGATTTTTCACTTTTGAAGCAGGTAGAAAAAGTGCACAACATGAGCAGAGAGAAATCCAAATCTCTGCAGAACCTTTCCAAAAGACCAGCTCCGACTGTCATCGACTTTGAAGAGGGCAATTTTCAGAACGACAATTACAAATTGGTGGAGATCGATTTGCAAGTGAATTCGACGAAGCGCCTCAGAAGAAATTCAACTGGATCGTTCAGCAAGAAATCTAATTACTCGGAGGATGCGACTTATATTTACTTTCGCGAGTACATCGAAAGGGCCAAACGCAAGGAGAAGTGTATGCATTTAAGCAGAGTCGATGAGATTTACAACAATATTCTCGATCCTCGTATAAGAAAATCGATGTATCCGGAAAGGTCGAGAAAAGCGAGAGTCGACGATGGCTCTCGAACTGAGAATACGATGAAAAAAAAGCTTTTAGAACTATTCGGCGGGGATGCGAATTTCGAAGATGATCCTGCTGAAGAGAATAAAGAATGTAACAATAATAACAAATTGAAGAAAGGTGGCAGCGAGGGAATTTCGTCGACGATGGAGGATGTGCCGCCGCGTAAATTCAAGAAAAGGAAAAATGAAGAAAGATCTGCTGATAATAACATGAGTGAATTTAATAATAGAATAGAGAAGGTCCACAGGTTTAGAGAGAAACCAGGGTGGGCAACTGAAGAAGATAACGTGAAGAAGTTAAA
>JAFMTC010001027.1:53795-124150 GCA_018845635.1 Nicrophorus orbicollis
GGATCGACAAAATGCGAATGCCGTAAGGAATGAATCAATCTTTTCTTCCGTGCGATCACAATCACAACGGCAAACGTTTGATGTGACCATTAGAGGCACTTATCCTCGCTAACTCCTTCCGCCAATATTTCTCTCGAATCCTCACTCGCCACTTCGTTGTTTCGCTGCTATTATTTTTAGACTTCCTCCCGATTCGAACTGAAACGCCGTTTTCCACTGTTCTTGCATTCGCGAAACGCGTGTCTTTCGCTGCTTTGACGTCACAGGTAAACATGTTTCTACAGGGGGGCGAGGGACGGAATTAACACCTCTCGACCGAAACTATTTCGCTCTCCGATAAAAACTCTTTTTCGCACATTTTCCATAATCGAAATTACGCGAACCGATTACGAGTTCGAGGAAAAGCCTCTGTTTACTATTCGCTACTCTGTTTCTTGTGCTAATTCGCATAACTCAAATGATCATGCTTGTTGCAATTCTTTTTTTGGTAGCATAAGTTAATTAACTAACTCTTGGTAATCTTTAGAAACTTTGAACAAATAGTTAAAATCAGTAAATTTAGGTGGAAATGAGTTTAACACAGTGCAGCAGTACTTTATCAAATCGCTCCCAAGAGTTATAATTTGTGAATATCGCTGGGGAAAACTCTCGTATTCTCAGATTGATCGATTAGATCAGCGAGACGCAGCGAGAGAAAGTTCGGTAGCACTTGCGTTCACACAAATCAGAGCTTAAATCACAACTATATTAATAATTTCCAATTTCAACCAGAATCGAAAATTGAAAACAATTTACAGTAAACAAAGTAAACTGAATAAATATTCCGTCTTCTTTCTTCGAGAATTGCTTCTGCAAATAATTCTCGAGTTTGATTTTAATGTTTTCCAGTGGAAAAATAACGGAACGGAAAAGAAATGGCCAAGAAATTATTATTGATACATGCTGTTATCCACTTTAATTTATTGATAAATCCAATCCATCAATGTTTGCAACAGAAGTGGAAACCACTTCTTCCATTTCTTCCACCTTGGATCGAATTGCAATGTTACGTAGTAAACGCATGATTTCGCATTTCTCCGTTTTCCCTTTCATTGTCACTTTTTTCTGCACAAATCCGTCGACAATGACAGTAATACAACGATGAAGGCGTTTTTCTTTTCTTTTTTTTGCCAATCCGGCTCGATGTTGTTTATTCCATAATTGTGAGATCGCTTAGTTTGCTGTAAATCTTGCGATCGTCGGCAATTGGAGAAGATGCACACGAGGTGAACTCGTCGAAAATAATAATAACGCTCCATTTCAAACACGTGATCTCCATTGGAATTACATAACATTATGATTCTTTTCGAAGCTTGATCTTTCGTTTAACTACGAATTACATGAAACATATACAAGAGATACAAGTTTCAATATTGTACGTTGAAACATTTCGAAACTGTTTAGAATACTTCTTAACTTAACTTTTAATGTTTTGGTAACTTTGATTAGAGAAATTGTAATTCTAAAGTAGATACAACTACTGAAAACTAAATACAATACTTTTTCCATTCGTGGTATTTTCAATCTTTATTAGCGAATTACAAGAAATTCGGAACAAGAGATACTCTTTTGTGGATGCTAAGAAAATTACGAAATAACTTCCACACTTTTCCTTTTCTTCATCTTTCATATCATAATTCCAAAATATTCTTATGTTTTTCGCGTATTAATTTGTGATTTACTTGTAGCAAGACAGAAGCCATAATTTGACAACAACAATAGTAACACCTGGACGTGCATGGACTTAAATAAATCTAATTAGTATTAATGTAATTCCGATGGGAATCGAAGGAATCATAATTAATTCATTATCATTAAGCCTCTTTTCTTGTCCATGATTATCTATCCTCTCTCTCCTCCTCCTCCATAAGCGTGTGTCTTGTTCTTTGCCTCCTCTGTATGCTCGTTTCTCTCTCTATGTATTCATTCTCGTTTCGCTCCATTCTAAATATAATTTTCTATTTTGTTTGGCACGCATTGTATGCTAATTGATAGAATTATGATTAGCGGAGATACGAGCAGTATTCATTACACTGCTCTCTCACTTCAATTGACTTCCATCTTCGTTGGCCTCGTGCGTGTGCCTTGTATGTCTACTGCCATCAGCATCGGCATAACCGGTCTTCGGCTGTTGTTGTTGTTGTTGCCGTTGATTGTCGATTCTCTTCTTTTTTCTCGATGTAGTTGCTGTTGTTGTTGTTGCAGTTGTTTCTGTTCTTAACGAAGTTAGTTATGCAAAATGGCTGCCCACGCACGGCCCATTTGTGTACGCATGGCGAAAATTAAGAATCGCAGCAACAGCAGGAGAAGGATGGATGGTTATCACTTACGGGCGACTTATGCAACGAACGGCGATCTCCGATGTAATTGGGTTAATTAATTTCAGAAATGCTAATTGGAAAATGAAAAAACTCTGGTATCCATTATACATTATATATCAACGCTGCGACAGCAGCATTGTTTATAAGCTGGTGCGTGGTGCACCGATTGATAGCGTTCGCAACAATACGAAAGCTATATTTTTTGATTAGCAATCGATTGCGTTTGTTTCGAGATTTCGCTTCTTAATTGTCAATCTAGTTTGTCCTGAGTTTTTGACACTATTTAGAAAACTTGTTAATTGTACTCATTTCATTCTTAGAGTTATTATGCATATTTCGATTATTCTGTTTGTCTATAAGAAAGTCACTGCATTGTTTCGATAATCAATCGTCACAAATTTGTAACTTTGTGATTGAATTTTACACAATTTCAATAATTTGGAATACATTATATATTATTATGAGTATAATGTTGTGGACATTGCAACTTAGTTAATTTATTTTTCGACCCGATAATTTGGAGCGATAATCTTGTTTGATTAACAATCGAAAAGCTGTCGAGGCGGAACGAAATTCCCAAATCCACACATGGATTATACGTATATAATTCATATAGGTATTGAATATTCAGAGGGGAGCGCCGAAAAATTCAATACTGGTTGCACTGTTTGCACAGACGGCCGAATTGTGTATATAAAGTGTTGCTTATCAGGGAAATGTTGTTGCTAGGCTGGAATCGATCCTTTGATAAGTGATAGTGCAATTGTAAATGAAAGATCGACAAATTTTGAAAATCAATAGAATAAGTTGTCATTTGTAAGGATTTAGCAGAAACATAATGCTATCTGGTTCTTATTGTACCGAATCTGGACCCCGTTGAGAAAGGAGAAAAGACAGACAGATCAGTTCTGTAAATAGTCGGAAAGGTTGTCGAGATTTTCGGAAAGTTTTGGCATGAGTTTGGATGTGTGTGTGTGTGTAGCTGGCGGGCGTCGATGTGTCTGCTGACTTTTTTTCCACGAAATCCCCAAAAATTCGCCGGACGTCAGTCCGAACAGCTGGCTTGCGTTCGGTTCCAAAAAAACGACGACCGAGGGGGGCAACATCGACCGAAAAAAAAGAAGTGTTAAGAAAATTAAGGACGAGAACTTATTTAAAAGTTACGAAAGGTGCAGCGGCGCGAGAGGCGAAGGAGGATGGGATGGGAAATTCGAGAACGAAAGGTGTGCCATGAGCTGAAGATAGATAGAGAGGAAGGGATCGAGGGAAAGAGAGAGAGAGAGAGAAGAAAAAGAACACTTTATTTAATTATACACTTCGGGTCCGATGTTCGCGGAACCGAACCGCACAAATGCCTTTTCCGCCACAAAAGAAATTATGCAACGCGTCTTCTTTCAGCGCCTCGCGACGATACTGTCGAGATTCGAGACACACGACACGCATTGCCGCAGGGAAACAACTATTTTCGCGGAAAACCGTTCTCAATTAACTGGCTAACAAGACCCATCGCTTTTCCTCCACATCCATCGTTACATGTAATAATGTTAAGAAACTTGAAACGTGCATCTTTTAATAACTTCCACCCATTTCCTCGTTTGCCAATTCATCATCATTATTTTCCGCAAAACATCTGTGCAGTTGCGTAAATTACAATACGCATGCTATTTTTGTTTGTTTCTTTATTCGTACCTGTTACAAAATACGTTGCCATGCAACCATTGACAGTTGTTGAAAAAGCTTAACTCAAGCGCTAAAAACGTGTTGCAGTTGCCATGCGAAAAATGAGCGACTGTCAATTGGATGACGATCAACTGGGAGTTTTATTGTTGCCATGCCATTGACAGCTGCAGAATGAGCTACTCTCAGGTGCTGAAGACGTATTGTAGTTACCGTGCAAACATTGACGGTTGCTATTTACTATACGTCCAGTTACTACTTATTAATTTGTGTTGCAAACGCAATGCAATTAAAAGCAAAATTATAACTGAAGAATTCGTTCGATATTGGAGTCATCCGCAACAATTTGTTGCCGAGCTGAGAGGAGGAGCAGACGGAAAAACGGCAAGCAGAAACAACAACTTATATATTTATACATTTTATTGGTATCCTTGTATTATTTCTGTACGTTTTCATTGAAAAGCAAATTGTCGCGATAAGTGTCGTGGGTCGTGCGAGGAACGGTATTTTCGAAATTAAATAACACGAAATAATGCATAACATACATACATTTCATCTCATTCAATAGAACAAAAAATATGAATGCTAAATTTCGATGCAAGTAGCAACTGAATCAACTCGGGACACGACAGTGTATGCACAGTGCACTTTATCTGCATCGGTGTTTCTATTAATAACCAGTTTATATCTTGTGTTTGCATGGGACTTAATTCTCACTCAGTTTACTCGCAAACTGTAGTAGTAGTAACGCAAACAATAATTATATCTTATATTATATATTTAATACTTTGAGGACATTTGGTCGAATTGAGACTTGAGCAGTTATTGTTACAATGTACTTGTTTGGTACTGTTACCCAATGAATGAGTAGAACAAAATTGATAATTTGTATTCCAAATAGAAATCGTCGCTTCACCAATCCTGGATGGTATTAATATTCGAAACGTAAATTAGCCATTCGAATGTTGGGCTGCAGTGTATTCAATGAATGGATGCAATAATATGTTTAAAAAACTTGAACCAACTGCTTCGAAGTACGTGTTCGATATAATGGAAGCATTTACACGTCCCATCGACGCTTTCCTGTCTAGTTTAGCGTTAAGTACATATAAATTTCGCTCACTTTATTAAATTTAATATTTTCTATAAAATTAGTTTTGGTGTGGTGATTTCCGTTTGTTATAAAAGGAAGAGTTGTGTCCAGTATTCAGTTTTCACGCAGTCAAAAGAATGTATCAAATCGAGCTGAAAGACACGATGTTTAGAAATTGAAATAAAGTACACATGTTGGGCGGTGGTTAAAAGTCCCTGCACCACAAAATCTTGTGCGAGATGGTGCTGGTTCGAATTTATCCGCATTTATCAGTCGGCAAAATAAGGTAGTGAAGGCTGATAAGTTTAAGGTTTGATGTATATGTTTGACTTGGGGATTTATAAAGATAGAAATCTTGGCTTCATTTTATTGAAAATGTTGGAGTGAATTTCTTCTTGTACGATTGACGTTTTCCGTTTGTTATAGGAGGAAGGGTTGGATCTCCTATCCGGTTTTCACGCAGTCCGGTTTTTAATCCATCCGGTCAATCCTCGACGAAGAAGTGCTCGTCGTCGTCGTTAAAAAGAAAAGAAGGAAAACTGTTTGTCTTCCTCCTCCATCTCTTCAACGTTAAGTGCATCCATCTCATCGGAACTACTGCTGCTGCTGCAATTGCCCGAGATCGAATAGACGAATTTCGTATGCTGCAGAGTTTAGCTTGGCAAAGGTAGCGGAGGCAGAGACCGAACGGTTTTATTGCGCTCAGAAAACTAGTTATTTCCAGCCGAGTATGACCTAAAACATTTTTCACTCCTCTCTTTCCAATATTTGCACAACTGTAACAACAACAACAACGACGACGACGACTATTAGCGCTACCTTACTTTATTTATTCTTTGCCTTTTCGTCGTCCGTACTGTGTGTGTGCATATTATCGCCAGGCAAATATTATCGATATTATCGAGTCGAGAGAGAGAATAAAATAAGATCGAAGCGATCGATGGATGGATTGGAGGTAGTAACCATGGCATCCAATTTGTTTATGTCGTTTGGCTGCGGGGCTCGCGCCGTTGCGTAACCTGCTGACAATGATGTCGTTGTTGTTGTTGTTATGCAAAACTGGATCCCAGCGCCGCCACCGCCGCATTCAGAGTTGGTCAACGCGACTCCAAATGCGTCCTGCATGCTACCAGAGCTAAACAATTTATGATAATCTCGCCAAATAAACAGCGAAATAATATGTAGCTGCGAAAGATATCATCCTATCTAGTGGCAACAGAAAGGGAGATAGACCCGATGCAACTGGTGATCAGCCGCCGTCGTCGTAGTCTGAGTTGACCCAGGTCAGGGGGACGGCAGCAGCACGCCAATTCCAAGAAATTTGGCATATTATTTCAGCCTCGTTACATCGTTGCGTGTCAAACGCGCACCTTGACAATGATGTTCAGCTGTTACGCGTACCTTGATATAATAATGTTCACTGTTCGAAATAGAAGGTGGTCGCATTATCTTCGATTTTCGCTCCGCAGCAAACATTGACATCTCCCGCTGCTGTTTGCTCTCTCCTTTGTGAAGAACCTTACGTCACATCGTCAGCAACATCACACAAATTCTCCCGTGCACACAAAACGCAGAGCAAACAGATTATAAGATGTGTGTGTGTGTGTGTGTGCGGCAATATCGATCCGGCATTCTTCGGATGCTTGTTTGTCCTCCCAATTATCAACGCGGACCCGATAATCCGGCCACTTTCATCATATTTACACACTCAAACATTGACATTTTCTACAACAAACTTCATAAATATTAACTGAAATCAAAGGCATTTACTTAACCATCAAATCACATCAACTCACCGCCTATCAAAATCAGCTGTTAATTTGACATTTCTATATTTAATACAACAGATTCCTTATTACCATAGTCATATACATATCAAAATATGAACAAACAGCTGTTAATTTGACATTTCGACACTTGCTAAAGTTTCCTTAATGCACATAATTTCAACTACAATCTGCGAAACTATATCTAAAATCATTACTCTGCACAATCGAATCGCTACAATCATCTTCTTTTTTTGCAATACAACATGAGTCATTGAAAGTGCAAATATTTTAGCTAAGCAAACAGATTTATTATTATACGACAATATCGTTGCAGCATTCTTCAAATGCTTGTTTGCATGTGTAATTAACGAGAGACCAATAATCCAATTAATGGCCCATAAACATTTACATTTTTCCTCCACCATCATGTAAATATACACGTATGACTGAAATAGTTAACTTATTATTCTGCGTAATAAGTTCATGAACAATTCACAACTGATTGGAATACTTCATATTGTTTTTATATGTATGTTTATCTGCACATTTATTATGTACAATCCAATTCATAATTGGATAAAGTTGATCCGTCACTTTGACGTTCGAATGAATGGAATCGTTGTTAAGTGTAATCACCGAAGCAGTCTATTTAATTAACATTTACAATCTGTAATTTCTTATGAAAATGTAAGTCTTGTAAGCAGCTGTAGTCAATGACTACATTTTTCTTATACGAAGAATACAAAATGTTATTATTGCTGCTGCTACGAAGGGTGACATTTGTATGAATGGCCTTCTTGTTATTTGTCTAATCAATATTGTAATTGCATATTTAAGGCAAGAGTGTTGCATTTGCGTAAGTGATGATTCTTGTCCACCGATAACGAAATGACACGGAGCGAAAAGACGAAGAAGTTCAGCGGCGTTCACCTGGAGAGGTGCACTCTCGGAAAAACTTGCAATAATAATTGCATTTTCGAGCCTCTCTCTTCTCGACGGCGTGTGGCGTTTCGCGTTACGTAAGTTCGCATAAATCAAAGGGATTTTTCCCGTGCTGCGTTATACGTGTGCATTGCATTTCGCCGGGTTCCCATTCAGTGTGGCAATCCGCCGTTTCCTCGGGCAAACAAGCCGATGATAAATAAGATATATAAATGTGTGTGTGTGTGTGTGCGTATTTAAGTGTATTGATGTTATTGCAGGTCACGGTTTGCATCGGCAATGAGAGAAAAATCGACTTGTTTTGCTGCTTCGATATGTGTATACACTTTGCTATAATGTACACTCACACAAACACATGCGTTATAAAGAACATACATGTATTACTAGAGGGGAGCGAAAAGAATGCGAGTAGATGGAGCTGAGCAATGAGACGAAGGGAAGCAGCGCATCTGCTTAATCCATCATCGTAATCATCATCAGCTGAATTGCATCGTTTAATCAAGAAGCTCTCTGCCCACGCTCCGCCGTTTATTGACTTGACTGCACTGCTATCATCGAGCGACGATTTCAGCGATTTTTATCCGCCGTGTTCAACCCAAAAGGAAACGCGATAACCGAACGATAACCGACAAACAAACCACGATTGTTCGCATTTTAATTATCCTCCGGCAATTATAAGGCCACGCATTAATTATTCTCGCGAAGTTGAGATTCATTCCCGTCGCTCTCCTTGGACGACGACGACGTCGTTGTTTCGAATGCACTTCTAATATCTGCTCTTTCTTCCTGCCTGCGTCCAATGAGTCGCAGCGAACGAATCCAGTTTCACACAAAGAGATAATCGATCAACCGACGACCATAAATTGCCTCCTGTTAGAATTTCATTATTAACATCTCTGTTAAAAGACCTAGTACATTGCCCCGTGGAACATCACATTTTTGAATTCTTAATTGATAACTACAACTACAAGATTTTTTTTTCGTTTAAAGAAAGTATATTGGATTATTTGACCTTTTGCTGAAAATCATTAATATTACGTTGTAAGTTATGAATTCGATGAAAAACTAATCAAAACCGAAACCAACAGAAAAAAAGTTCATTTCACACCGGCAATTTTCAATCGGAAGTTGTCGTTGATTGCATTCCCGTTTCCTCGCCTACGGAACAATTGAAATACGAAACGACTGCTGCTGCAGCAACAACAACAACAATAAAAACAAAGTTATATTAGAGCGAGAGAAAGTGTGCGTTTGCGGGGGGAGGGGGGTCTCGGAGCGAGAAGGAAAGCAATTAAAAATCTATTGCAGAACCGGCCGATAAGACCGCACTATTTACTCGCTGACAAAGTGGGCAAGACTCGAACGAGAGAGAGAGAGAGAGTATAAAAACGGAAATAACAAAACGCCATTTCTATATTTATACATTTGTTAAATACAAACGCACAAACGAGATATGTAATCTAAAGTAATATTAATTGTAGAAAAGGCTGCAACACAAACAAAATCTATATACATAATGAATGCATTGCGGATCGTCTACAAAAATCGAGTCGAGTGAAGAGCAAACACTTGGGGGAGTGATTTCGCGAAAATGCTAAAAAAAAAGAGAGAAACATACGTGTAAATATGAGAAAAACAACGTAATAGCTGTAATTGGTATCGTAGCTTAAGTCTGGATGAATTATTACTCAATAATTTTTGACCCATAACTGGAAGAAACATACAGCAAATTTGCATTGGTCATCTTCGGAACCGTGTGGTCATATATAAAACAATTGTGGGTATCTAAGATCTAAGTATTGAAAGTGCTTAACAACAGATGGATGAGATTGGATGGAAAGTGTTTGATGGTAGCTGCACAGCTTATCGGCTAATTGATTCTTCTATCCGCGAATCCCCCAGATCACAGATTGGCCGAGTTGGCATTATGTATATTATGTGTGTATACGCGATTAGATTAATTTCCTTTGTGGCAGAATCAATTCGTCCCCCCCATCCCCCCTATTAAGCCGGATCCGATTGCATTCGGTGTGAATAACCCCTGAGCTCTGATCATGGTGAGATGATAAAAGAAATGCAGATACGCACGCACAGGATTGACCGTGTCTAGTTGTCGTGAATTTGCTCTCATTTCAGTGAAGCCTCCGGAACATCGTTATTTGACTGGAAAAAGTCTCTTCGCGCGTTTGTTTTGTTACGATCCTACGGACGGATTCGAAAGTTTCGCACCGAGCCAATGCGGGGACGAGCCGCGTGCGTTGCTAAGCGGGAGACACGATGAACTTTGCTCATTAATCTGTAGACACACACATTCACACTCACCACTATACACACACACTTAACGAACAGATTAGTAATTTATTAGGCTTTCGTTATTATTGCTGTTGTTATAACTTTTATTGGTATTTTGGTCACACACGTGCAGCCTCCTTATTGCCAACAAATTATACAAGACGCATCAAACACGTTTTTTCGATTATTACTTAATGCACATTGTCAAGAAACAATTGTCATTAGCTAAATGACAATAGTACTTATTTACAAAATATTATGCCAAAACAATAGTTATTCAATTGATTAGCATTGGTAATATGCAGGTTACCTGTCAATTTGACATTGATATGAATCACGCGCAATGATTTGCGATTTATATGTATCCATAATGTAAATAACCAGCAAATATAAGTATATGCTAGTAAACTTTTACACTTATCCACTCCGAAATTGATCAAAGTCGATATATTTTATTAGCTAATTTTTTACAGTCAAACTGTCAATTTCAAATCGCAATAGGTGTTGCAATTAAGCAACGTTTATGTTTCTATGGTAATTTGTTTATTATTTGTCAGTTTGACCTTTATGCTGATTTCTGTTGCCCAAGAAAGTTTACCGATAATGAGTAACATTTACTAATTAATGAGTGAGTGCATTGTTATCTTTCTCTCTAATCGCTTTTAAATTTGTCCCAAATGACACGCATTCAGAGTGCAGATAATGAACGCTATTGTTATTGGAGATCTGGAAATTAGCATGTGTGAATGAGCGCATCGAACGAATTTTAGACAAATGAAACTGGGACTAAATAATATTTACGTAATTAAAAGGACAAAGTCCAAAAAGGTATTTTTATTTTAGTTTCACTCGAAATGCTTGGCACACAAATCGCACGGGGTATACTGAGGTCAAATAAATTGTGTTGCCATGGTAATTTGTTAATTATTTATCGGCGTGATTGTTGGATTTAAATGAAAAGAAAATAACGAAGAAGTTAGCTATTGAAGAATGAGAATCGTTCGCATTCTCAAAATTTAGTTTGTTCTAAATGATTCGCGTTTGAATCAATGATAACGGCACGTGTGAAACTGTTGTTCTATTACTGTCATTGTCGAATTTGGTTCGTGCACGTGCGGATTATTATTGATGATGAGAATTAATATTTTGTGTTCCTTTCATAGTTACTAACTTTTAGTAAACTTTCTTTCTTATTAAAATGATGTTACATTACTTATTGATCAACATAATATTTGACAGTACATTCTTGGAAAATTGGGGTTAAGATCCATTGTGTTGCTAGGTAATTTGCAGATTTAGTTTTTGAAGAAAAACGAACGTCTTTTGAGTGCAGTTTTGTTTGTGTTTATAAGAAATGTTGCGTTGCTAAATGCGCAATAATATTGTAAATCCTATAGTTGTAATAATAATAGAAACAAGAAATACATGCATGAAGGTACGAGCAGCAAAGGAGTAGTGGTAAATCGGATGAATAATTCAGCGGGCGGATCGACGGGCCGAATGAATTAAACATCAACCATTATATTATTTCAACAATTATCTGAGTGTGTGTTTTGTTTGTATACGTATACGTATTTCTTTATTGTTGCCAGTTGTGGGTGCGTTCATTAAATGCCGTTTCCATTGCTTCTTCGGCTCGTACTTCTTACCTTTCGGTCGCTCTTTGCTTGCCTTTTGTTTCTTCAAAGTATGTAGCAGAGCAGAAGAGGCTTTTTTGTTGATGATATGAATTTTTCTGTTCCTGATTGCGTCCCAAGGACGATTTAAAAGGCTTATCAACGTCGGACTCGACACTTTCAAAGTGTTTGTGTACAAGTATGTATGTTTTTTCTGTGTGTGTGTCCATTATGCAATCTGTGCGGAAACCGCACGTGCATTGCCCAATTCGTCCGTCAGATAGTCTTGATGTGTGTGTGTATGTTGGATCGCCCCGATAACACCGGCAATGACTAACGTTTTATTATTATGATTACTGCTGGACGTAATTATAATTATAACACTTTGTATTGCTTTTTATTATTCGCTTCGAAAATCAACACATGCACGCCCATAAGTGAAAGAGAGAGAGAAAGAGAGAAGTGAAGAGAAGAGAGAAGAGGTAATTGTTCTGCATGAATGACAGAAAGAGATGGACGGATGCATGGAGATAAGCCGCAGCGAAAATTACATCATTACCAAGGCCAGACCGATTATGTTCCTTTATTTTAATGCATCGGCATTTGTTTCTGCGGCGATGCACGGTGATATCCTCCTCACCCGCATCATATCCTGACGGCGGTGGGGTTGGAAGGCGAATTGGTGGTGACTGGGTTGGAAAAGGGAAATGCGTTTTTCTCTCCCTTTCTTCCTTCCTTTATCGGCATCATTCTTGCGCTGCAGCAAACCGAGCGAAACGAAGGAAGAGGTATGTTGGCGAATGAGCGAAGGGAATGGTGGATGAAGACGAAAGGGCGAGGGAGAAATGCGAGAGCGAGAAGGACGATGATGATGATGATGATCAGGCCGAAACGAAGGAGATGAGGTGGAAGGGAGGATGAGATGCGATTCTACTCCAGTCGGGCAGGACGGGCCCCGCAGTATTATATTCGAGAACTGGTTTTAATGGATAATGGGGACCTCACTACAATTTAATTACGATGCTAAGTGTAGTCCAAAAGAAAGCAAAGGAAGATGAAGAGAGAAGAAGGAGGGAAGGGAAAATAAGAAACTCGCTGCTCGATGAGACGAAGGAGAGAAAGAGATGGCGGGGAGCAGTAGTGGACGAGGAGAAGAGAGGAAAGCGGAGCGGAGTAAAAATAAATAAAACAATTATAATCCTGCAGGCGTGGAATAATTTATGGCATTAACAACAACATGCACGGCCGAGGAGGCATCGATTCCTTTTTCTTTCATTCTTCTTGTTCGCATTTGTTTTTGTTTCGTTTCTCTCTTTGACACTTGACGTTTAATTATGTGATCCATTTGTTGCAGCGAAAATTATGTCATTGTGAGAAGCGTAACCGAACGAAAAGATTGTTTTTATCTCGAAGGTCACACCTTCCAATACGATCTATTTATTTACAAAGAAAACGAATAAGTTGATTGATTCAAACGTAATCACTTTATAGAAGTTACGACATTGTCTCTCGTCAACAATATGCGTTGAGTGATCTCAATGAGGAGAATCCCAGGATAATCAATTAATTGTTTGAAAAATCGCAACAGTTAAGTAATGATTTCAAGTTGAAAGAAATTAATCTTCGAGCAGATAGGAAGGGGTCTTTTGTAAGACGCGAACATCGAAATGATGTAGCAGCAATCGAAAGGAGTTTCGAGCAACCTTTTCGTCCACTCAGATCAAAGCACGTAAAACACAATTGACGAAAATGTTCTTAATGTAATTAAAGCTCTTTCTTATCTGTAAAAGAGAGAAGCAAATTATCCTAATTAAACGGAATTGATGCTTATAATTTGCTTCTTCTACAAATAATTGAAATTAAGTGCAAAAAAAAGCAAGAACGAGAAAATATGTTATTTATAAATAACAAGATTTGATCTCTTAAAATACTACCCGCACAGAGCTATACACTTCAGAAATGATGTATTCTCGGGATTTTCCGTCAATACAAGTGCCAACGATTTATTTTCGTATACGTTTCTTACAGGAAACCGGCGGTGAAAAAAAAATGTGAAAGACGAACTTCAACTCGAAGATAAAACCGAGCTGTCTGTCTCTCATTACCTCGCACCCAACTAAATTAATAATTTATATATATACTTTTCAAACAGAAAATCACCACTAAAAGCGATCCTAAACATAATTCCAACTATTGGAAGCTGTTTTCGATTTGCAAATTACGTAATTGCTTATAAAAATTGCGTTAAAATTAGTATGGAATTTGCATGCAACAGCAGATGATACGTTTCTTCGGCTGATGCAATGCCATCGCATTGACGCAAGTCGCCTGTTATCACGCCGAAAGTGCAATTATCTCGCCTCGAAACGAAAATAATGTGCGGCGGCAGCGTCGGGATTGGCAGAGGCGGCGGTTTTCAGCGGTTTTCAGCGATTTTCAGTCGAAAACTAAACAGAAATCACGCCACCTTAATTGTTGTTTGACAATAGTGTTTTGTTTGTCTGTTCTAAGATTGTATAATTGCAGATAACAACACTTATTATTATGGGATTATGGGATTGAAAACATTTGAAATTTTATCGTTTGTTTTGTTTGTTTGTTTTACTACCAACTCTGCATTCTGAAATTACCAAACGATAAACAAACATCTAATATGTTAATTTTAAGACTGTGAAATAGTCGATGAATCTTCTACTACTTTGTGACTCTCTCGAGTATGGACTTTGCGTTATGAAATAACTATATCATAAACGCACGTTTCATCTGGATATTTTCTAATGTAAAAATTTGACGTTTGTATTTTCAGTGATTGGAGAACTTCGTGTTATGAAATCTCCAGGATATGGGAAAGACAGAGATGGTGTATTGATTCTCTGGTCGTTGTCGTCGTCCTCGTCGCTGGTTGGCGTATAAATAGAGGTGTGTGTGTGTGCATAAACTTCGTTTTTTCTTGGCTTTCGGTTTTGATGATGTAAGAGAGGCGTTTGGCCGGTCGAGGAGGAAATGATGCCGGTTCGCTTTGCGAAATTAATAAATCAGATTCCGGAATCGTTCTATAAAAGTAAAACATCGGAGCTCTGGAACCTTCTTGTTTCCTCTCGAAGCCACTATTTTGCTGCCCCGTTTTCGATGCAGATACGAGTAGGCTGAGGGCCAGAGGCTACGAAACAGAATTAAATGCTGTTGGTTCGTTCGTTGGAGGATGAATCGAGATGGACGGAGAAAACGGCGATAAAACCTATAAATAGGTGCGGGAGTAGAAGTAGCAGTGGTGGAAGAGAACTGTACTTTATTAATTTCCTTTAAACAAATGTATATGTGATTTGGTCAGTTTTACGGTCCAGAGGATCTTTTCCTCTTTTGCTGAATTTTATGGGAAAATAGCAACAGCGACACAACAACAACAACTCGAAGGAAATACGAAATAAAAGGTTGTAGAAGGAAGAAGTGGTCAAGGGGAGGAGAGGAGGAACGTCAGAAAGACCTAAAGAAAGAAAGAAGAGGTCTCGGGCTCAGCTGATCGTCTTTCCAGGTGAATCGGAGAAGAGAGAGAGAGACGGCCGGATGCGGTGCCCGCTCGTGCCGGAGCGAGACGGCGAATCTTCTAATATAATATACAAGAAAGCTCTTTAGGTGCTTCTGGTGTTACATCCTACAACAACCTGTTTTCTTGAGGTCTCCAAGTTCTCCTCTCCCTCTTGCACCCGTGTCCGAACCGGTTCTGCCTTCCTCCTCCAACCTACTTCTTCTTCTCTTCTTCTGTTCTTCCTCCACCTCGCCGCCGCGGTCGACCTTCCCTCTTCCTCTCTCCCATTGTGTGTGCAGCGAAACGTGTGTCTCGCAATCGCCTCGAAAGATACTGTTGTTTGTTGAGATCACGTCTCGTACCTGTTCACGTCCTCCGCACTCTTCGACCAACACACACACATACAAAATACGTGTACTCAAGAGAGAACCAGTGGAAAATTACCGAACAGTCTCATGCGGAGCGAACGATCTTATAAATACACACACCAACAACAGCAGATGAAGAGAGGAACATAAAATACATACACATACACACATAGAAAGAAAAATTATTACTTAGGCCTTCGCTGCCCCATAAATCTTGGCCACACTGTCAAATCTCGCCCACAAGAAGGAATAATCGGGATATAATACCACACTATCGTACTATCATCATCATCATCTCGATGATCGATCGATCGCACTTTAAAGCCACCTATTTGGGTCAAGCCCGTAACAAACAAATCAAAACATTAAGGGACAAACAAAAACAAAGTTTGCCATTTGCCATCTTTTGTTCTACAATTAATTTACTTCCACTGTAGAATGATCGTAATCAACGCACCACGACGAATCGAAGAACGAACCAAACCTTGAACCATTTTTTTTTACAATTCACGTTTTCCTCCCAGCATTGTCCGTGCACATAATCAACTCACGAATACGAACAGAGAAACAAAACTTGAACCAAATTATATAATCAAAAACTAATGAAAACTCTTCATATCAATGAAGAAACCTGTAACGTTTTTGTGGTTTCTTTCGTTGAACGATTGCGTACATTCGATGGACGTATCGAATTGTAAACAGGAAACCTTGAACTGATTTCTTGCCGAATTGCCTATTAAAGAACCGAACGCGCTAATTATATAATTCGGTAGTCATAATTCATGTGCGGGACACGGAGGAAAGGAGACGACGGAGAAGCAACACGAAAATACATTTTGTTGGCACTCTCGGGTTGGAAAATCCCGAACGCCGCAGAGATGTTCCAGTTTATAAATGTTTGATCGGAAAGCACTTCAAAGCATAAACAAAGCATAGATTTTTGCAACATTAAAAGCTTGTTTGAATATACTACCAATTGATGTTGAAAATGCAATGAAACCGTGAAGATTCAATGGAACGCTAATTGTCAATTCAATTTAGATTATTTCTGCAAAATTCAGATGCATTCAACAAATCAGTGTAGGTTTCAGTGTGTTTCTCGAAAGCAAGTGCAATGCAATGTGTAATCTGTAACCTGATCGAGTCGAAAGAAATGGAGAACGCGAAGTGCGGGTAAATTCAATTAAATCGCAATAATTAAAGTTACAATAAATCGGAGACTTTCACGTCACCGTCAGCCGCCTTCTTCTTCTTCTTCCTCTCTACGCACGCAACTTTCTTATTCAAATGCAGCGACAAATTATCCCATTTCTCGGTGTTTTATTCGTATTGCGTCTTTTTTTTTCATTTCGTTCAATCCGAGTTGCATTCGTATTCTTCGGGGACGAAGATGAGGATTTCGTAGTCGACGAAGGTCAGAAGATGATGGCCTGTCTAGGTGGTAAATGATGATTGCACACGTGTGCTTCTAGATGGCAGGGATTCGGAATTAATTACATCAGCATATTTTACGGGGATGCCCGGTAATAATGGTTACGAAGAAAGGAGAGGGTGAAGAAGAGGAGGAGGAGGACGAAGAGAGAAAGAGAGAGAGAAGAAGACGAAATGAAAAGGGTCCGTTTTATGGTCCATGCAAGGAAAAACCAGTTTTCTGGCACAAACACAATGGTTACAAAATTAATCCTCTTCAACATACAACACACACACACACACATGGAGAGATGAAGCATGGACTTGCACGTGTGCATCGAGAAAGGGAGAGAGATAAGTGTTCGCGTGAGATGGAGTGAACGAGTGATGCAGGGAGGGAGTGGAAGAGATGATGATGTCGAGTAAGATAGAGTGGGCAAAGGCGAATCCCTTAATTATAATTTTTCAAGTTTAAATCAATCCGAGGAAGCTGCCTGCTTTCAGGGCTGTTTCATGAAAATTACATATGGATGAAGGAGACCGAGAAAGAGAGATGGACGAGAATGAGAGGAAGACGAAAGCGGAGAGAAGAAACCCGTTCCGGCTACCGGTTTTTTTCCGCGCCTATTCGTTTTCGTAATTTATTAAAACGGTGGGGCTCCCTCGATAGAAAAGAAAGTTCACACCAAAAACATACACAAATTGTAAACATTATCTCGATCTTCTCCCACTCGCCCTCCCTCGTCCAGCACTCGAAATCGTTTTCTCCTTCGGCTCAAACGCTCATAAATCCTTCAGGAAGATGCACGCCAATAATGACTGTCCCTTCGTATCGGCCCGCGGGCCACCGATTGCGGCCCTCGACATTAACATTCACATCGAGGCTGCCCAAAATAAAACAACGAATAAATAGCGCAAGCAAACAAAAGACGGAACAGAAGAAACGATAAATTAACATATTCCTCCTCGACACGAAAATCGTCGTGCGTAATGGATGCGTCGTTGTTCGGTCCGCGGACGGTGCTTGCATAGCTAATGCCAATCGGCTCTTTTTCCTCCTCGTGATTCCGAAAAATTAATATTCAACATTTATACATGGACGACGAGGTGGTGAAGGTGCGTGTCCCCCCCGTCCATCAATTCCGACAACGTATTCCACACAACGCTCCAACCAAGAACCAACAAGCAAAAACATCGCCATTTCTGAACGCTCATAACTCATTTACAACTACAAACATGTCCTGGAACATTCATGCATTTTCAAAAAAATCAATACAATTTGATCTAAAACTTTCATTGTTTCAACATATCAACAATAGTCAATCTAGAGATCCTGCTTTTTTGTTTCTGAAACTTCAATTTTGACAGAGACAATTGTCTGTCTTACGACAGTAAATATGTTGACACGATATTTTACAATAATTTAAAAAGCTGAATAAGTATGTTAACCTTAATCTCAGTAATTGAAGAACAATTTATAGGATTACCATAAAGATTGTGAAATATCACTTATCGAATTTTCTCTCTCTTTACGATTTACGTGTCACTTGACATGTCACGTTGAGATTAGCGACGGTCAAAGAGTTTATCAAATTTGGAACACCGAAGTAGAGATAGAAAAGGGGGCTCGTCTCCGGATCAAAGTGAATCGAATTTACAATGTTTAACGAAATTCTGAAGGCGAAATTTACGGTGTTTCTCATTTGAAATATCGCGGAGAATTTATGATCGTTGCACACACACACACATTAACGTCCTCGTCTAAGCAAATCCTTTTTTAGATTCCCTACGCCCTCCTCTGTAAATCGCTCCAGCGGAGAAGATGTATGTTTAGAACCTTCGCTTCTCACACCTTTCGATATCAAAAGAAATAATTTACAATCACAGTTCTGGAATAATTATTAGTTGGAATAGAAAATGTATGGTCAATTTAGAATGGGAATCGTTTGGAATGGATGGATCGTTACGAAAAGTAAAAATATCTGAGCGTCGTTCTCCATGCGAAATCCAGAAATAGCCTTCTTGAGTGCAAGTCAAGATGTACCGTTTACATGGCAACGACTATTTACATCGATACTGTCAATGTGACTCTAAATAAAACGGTATTTGTTTTTTTTTCTTGTTTGTTTCGAATTGGACACATGGCAACGACTAATTACATCGAAACTTGTCAAAGAAAAAGCTCATCGGAATGATGTAGATTACCGGTTGAATCCCGTCCAGAGTCGGTGAGGTTATCTGATACAAGTTTCGGCCGTTTTGGTTGAAATGATTCGACAGGAAACGGACCAAAAAAAGGGAGCAAAACAGCTGTTGTTCCACCCCCGCGCGCACCTTTCGATGACTACACTTCCGCTCTTCTTTCGGTCGCAGCCGCCGTTACGCGAGCCATTTAATTTCCTATCTAGTTTGCTCTGTTCAGTTTTGTTTTTGTTTTATGTTTGTTTTCCTCTAATTTTGCGTCCGCCTCGATTATGCAATTCACCGTCTCTATTTTCGGCGTTTTCCCACCGCGCGCAAACAACAACAAAATGCAAATTGGCTCCGTTGCATCATCATATACTTCGATCATCTCGCAATTAAACCAGATTTCCGAATGAAAAACAAACTGAAAAGTAACAATAATTGGCAAACTATTTTCAAATTCCGCACAGACGTTGCGATTAGTTAGTTATCAGGAGTTTCGAGACATTTAATCAGAAACTAGAAGATAGGTTAGATGAAAACCGAATCTCCGCAAAACTTACTACAACGAAAACTGGTTACGAAACCATCATTAATAAAATTCGAAGCACGAATACGAAATTCTCGTCCTAATGGACCGACGACTCCAAACTACAGCATGAATATTTCTTATTTTTCTTTGCTTCGTGGAGTCGATTTATCAACATTAACAAGCAACAAACGGCGACGTTACATAACGACGCAAAAATAATTCATATATGCACGTTTAAAATAGTAATAATTGTTATCGCGGTGCGTTTGAACGAGTCCCTCGGTAATTGTGGGTAATTCTTTCCGTCAAATGAATTCTATTTTGCGTTTCCTTGTGTGCCCTTCTTTTTGCTGCAAATGTTATTCAATGAGTGGCTAGAAGCTAAGAAACATGACTCACGTGGATCTAAAGAAGTGCAGCGAGTTCGAAAAGCGAGCTTAGCTGACTCATATATATATATTTAAAAGAGACAGGAGTGAGAGAAAAAACGGGGAGATGGATTGAGGTGCACTGAACTAACGACAAAGACAAAGTTATGAAGCAAAACGTCCCCTATCCCATTATACATTTTTTACTTATTTCGAAAAACTAATCAATAACTAATTAAAATACTCAAAAATGTAACTCTTCTTCTATATAGATTATAATTAATTCCAATTTTGTGTAATTAGAAAGATTAAGTTTGTTATTTAGAAGTTGTAGAAAAGTAATAAGTATAGTTACTTTTATGATACTTTTTTTCATTGTTAATTGATCAGAATGGATGAGATACTGAGAGGTGAAGAATCCATGAGTCATTTGGAGCTGAAGAATTGCAACAAGATATTATTCAGCATCGAAAATCGAGTTTAGGTGACTCATTATTATACCTTAAGAAGCGAACTGAATTAACAACGCAGACGATTATGACACGGACTAGGCTGGATCTAGTCTACTTCCTTTCTGCACATTTAAATAATCCTTCAATTGAGTGAACCGCGCAGACAATGCGAATTATGAAAAGTTGAGCAATTGGTGATGTATATTTTATTACATTTTTTTTTTGTAGAGAAAATAATGTATACGAGAGTGTGAAGCGAGGTAAAGAAAGACCGTGACTCATATGGAAACCGTTCATTATTTTGAAAAAAGAAGGTGCTTAAGTAACGTCCAGGAAATGGTAATATATGAGCAATAATTATGTTTGAAGAGAGACTAGAAAAAAAAAATTGAAATAAAGTTGTGAAATAGAAGTTGCGGTGGATGAAAAATGATGATTTCATTTGGGAAAATTTGGGATAATCGAAATCGTGACCCGTCGAAGACCCCGAACGTAATTAGGATATAATCTTCTTCGTTGTGTGCACGAATCGGACTCGTCCTGAACAAGTTATACTTTTTTTATATATATTATTAATGAGAGTAATTAGAAATTGGAGGCCAGGACTAGTTTTCGTTTTTCTTTGGTGGTGATTATTAAGTGCGTTATAATTACGTTCAGGATCTGAGATGTATGGAAAGATTGTTGATTTAAGGCGGAAAGACTTTGGTCGATAGCCCTTTGGTCGCATTAGGATTTAATAACATATAATGTTATTCATTACGATTGAATAAACTATTAGTTTTCTTTAAGTAATTAACTGAATAGTAGTTCTATTTAAGAAGTTTGTAAGGTTCAGCAATGTTCAAAGTAAGCTGTTTAGGTGTACAATTACTGAGATAATTGTTTGGAATTCGCGGAAAAGGGAGTGAAAATGAAGAGGATAGGTTTGACGACAGTTTTCGATTTTGTGTTATCAACGAAAATTATTGTGCAAATGATGAGGTGATGTTGTTCTTGGAAGCATTAAACTGGTATAATTAGCGTGAGTGTGCTGCTTTGTGTGTCCGCACGGCTACGTGCGAAAGTTTGCATATCACCGCTGATTCAATTGGGACAAACCAGAGAAGAAGAAGCAGCTTAATGAACAACCTATTGGTTTGGTGGAATTTCGGATACGCAAATTTCCAGAAAGTGTCCGCGATAACAGCGAAAAGATAAAAGAGAATTTGTAGTTGGCTCGGTGAGCCAATTAGACCTATATCCGATCGCTCGTTCTTCCGTTCTTCATTGGACGGATGTGGAAGCAAAAATAGATGACTATTTTTGTTGTATTATCATTTTCTCGCGAAAGCTATTTCGGTAAACTCTCAGGTTCGAAATCCTTTTGGCATAGAAACTTAGTCGTCGTCGTCGTGTACAGGTGGAACATATTTAGCGGCACGTGCGGGCGGATGTCACCATCGTGCAATTGTCAGGAGATGGTCCCCCACCCCCCAACCTTTTTTGTTTTCGCTAATTGAATCCTGGATTTGAATCAATTCTTGTTGTGTACAGGAAGGAACGTCGACGCTTTTCCAACAAGTGGTGTACGTGTCTGACGGCATGAAAGCTTGATCTGCTCGGTCGACGTCGCGCTCTTGAGCTCAGGGACGTGTCTTATTCGGATCACTTTTGGGTCAATCGAATTACCGAGAAAGTATACAAAAAATAAATGAATAAACATAATATTTACGGAAAATATGTTGTTACGAAATACACATATATAAATCATGTAGCACAGCAGACAGCGCTGCAAACATGACGTATGTCAAGATTGACAGTATGTCTTTAATTAAAATAGCTCAGTGATTATTGAGTCGTCAAGGTAACCGAGAGCGTTAATGATGTTCAAACTTTGTCAACTAATCAACTTTGAGAGTAAATTACAGAAAATCCGTCATAGTTACAACTACGACATATACCAGAATTGGAAGCATAACCATTCGTCTTTAATTACAGTGCTCGTTGATAGTTGTGTCGTTTATGGTAACCGAGAAAATTAATAATTTAAAGTCACTCGCTTCAAAACTTTTATCAACCGTGCTTTGTTTTTGACATTTCTAAATTGACATCGAAATGAAACAAATTTCATGTTCATTTCTCTCTTTCTCTTTCCGTCTCTCGACTTTGTTTTAAAACTTTTGATTCACTTTGCAAACAGTTCTCATTTTGTCCTAAAACCCGAAATGCGAATATGACGGATTCCGCACATTCGGTTAATCTTCCGTGGAAACGCGTGATTCCGAAGAAATTAAGCTGAAATTGCTTGCGGAACTTTCGCTAAGTACACTTTTATAGTTCGCAAACTTGCATTCGCCTCACGGAACTTCCCCCGAAGTCTCACCAACTTCATTTATATTATCTCACATGAAAGTCTTCGGAAAAATCAAAATAAAGTAAAGTTTGGATGAGTAAGAGAGCTTTACTTACTTCCAATGTTTACCTATTTTGTTCCTTCCCCTCTAATCTAATTGCTTGATGTTTGTACGTTTCTTTTTCTCACTTTGGCCAAACACGATTTTGGCCTTATCAATTTTTGTAAATCCTTTTTTTTTAACATTTTTATTCAAATATTTAACACTCGAGGTGAACATATTTGCGCAGGAACGATAAAGATAATCATCTCAGCCATTCCGACTTCCTAGATAGAATTACTAAATTTAGAAATAACCAACAATTCGTAATACACTTTAAGTATTAATTTAATGACTATGTTTTGAGGACGACACGAACAATTAAAAGAGAATATGTTACAAACAAGATTAAGCATAATTTGATTGGGATTAGTGGATCAGGTGGAGGATGATAATGCAACTGCACCGATCTCTATGTGAACGCCCAAATATGTTACATCGCACTAGTTCTCTAGGTAACTTAGCAACAATCAAGAAAACAAAAATATTTACCGAGTGAAACAACCGAATGACTTATGGTTAAGTCGGTGGCGGCTGTGCAATGTGATTTATTGTATTTTGCACGTTAAGTTTCGGTGGAATCTACATCTTACTTATGGAGATTAGACCTGACTTAATACCAGATAAAGTCATTACGTAAATGCTTATGAAAATACGAGAACAACATTCGCAATTTTTACTTCACGTAAATCGTTTTGTGTGTAATATTCGTAACTTCAACTGATTGTAGTTATATTTCCTAGCTTAACCTTAGTAACTAACTAACCAAAATTTCATGATGCTAATGTAACATTAACTAGATCTCTACTTTAAGAAGAACGTTCATCTTAAATTTAGCATAATCAAACATTACCTAACCAACTGAATCTTATCTAGTTTAACCAACTAAAAACAAATGCGATCGTATATGTCGGCTTTCGTTTTTCTAAATTATATTAATTGGAACTTGAATATGCATATGAAAAAAAAAATGAATGGTAATATTTTAATCACGTTCAAAACGCAAATTGCTGCGGTCGTTTTAATTAATTGCTTCCGTGCAGTCAGTGGCTTTTCTGCGCTCTGCGTACGGCAAGAAGCAGTGTGGATGGAGTTTTTTTTTCATCTACTATATGGTTACACTTTGTTCGCTCTCGTTTCGATCCAGTTTTCTATCGCTTTCTCGTGTCATTTTGGATGGAAACCAGTCCTGCGGGAGAGCGCACCATCATCATCATGCAATAAACGTATCGGAAGCTCTTTAGATTAAAATGTAATTTAGATAATAGTTCTGTGATCCCGCTACTCGAGGGGGGTTGCTTCGCTCCAAATGAAAGTGGATGGGAAACGCACTCACAATGGTCTTCACTCCACCTCGTGTATACACACTTTTTTCATCTACTTCTTTTCATCAATTTCTTTCCCCATATTTTCATTCCTTTACTTTCATGTCTTTTTCTTGCTCTCTTCCTCATCTTTCATTTTTTTTGCTCAACATTCGCACTTAATTAAGCTTTAGGAGAATACTCGGGGTTTCGGTAGATAAAGCGGACGATTAGCTCGGTTCTCTTTTACTGAAATGATGCCCATCGCTTCTTCGAAGCAGGCCGTAACATAAATTTCCCCCGTGCTCTCTCCACTCATATATAGGAGGCATAAAATCTGTTACAGATTTACTAACTGTGGAAACAGTTATTACCTGGACGTCGTTTCAACGGTTTAATGGACTAAAACCAACACGAAATTGATATAAAAAGGAAGAAGTTGTTTCCCATAGTGCTGATAAATAATTGTAACCACAAATGGATTTCGTTTGATACTCTTTTATTTCCTCCAGTGCTTCCAATCATGATTTATGTATAACATTATAACTTAAATCACGATTTGCATTTGTTTAAAATATATAATTTTGTTGTTAAAAACAAATGCCTGTGACTCGATCAAGGTTTGTCATGGAAACGAAACAAAACACAGTTGTCGGTGGGGGTCAACCGGCGCTCGTTTTTTTTTTTTGGATTGTCTATTGGTGTTAGCCTGACCGAAATTTGCAATTCAAATATTCGTATTAATATTTTCATGAATGATTCGCCATTGATGAAAATTGAACGTTCGAAGACTTTAATTGATAAATATTTTTGAACGAACGCTGATAAACGTGTTTTGGTTGTGGATCGTTCAATGTCTGTTTTTGATTAAGCTTTGAGAATTGTCAAAAGTCATCCTGTCAAATGATTTTTCGAACTGGAATTATCCAGTTCGGAGTTTGGTAATTGTATTTCTCTTTCAACTTTAATTGATGTTTGTTTTTGAATGTTGATAAGTGTTGGGAATGTTTGCTAACAATAAGTTTTTGAGCAGTACGTAGCAAAATCTAATGACATATGACTAAATAACTAGAATTATCCGGATTTGATTATTTTTCATGATATTTGTATAAGAATGTTGTTTAATGACGTTTACAAAAATGAAACTATTTATTTGGGCGTTAATTAACATTATCTGAATTTACATTTATAATTGCAATTCCTTTATTTTTTTATTAATTAAAGAAAAATGACGATGATTACGTGCTTTAATGATGTTTACAATAAAAATGAGTAAACAAATTGTATGGTTTACGTGATTGGATCAACGTTGGTTATGGAAATTAACAAAATCAAAAATGTCATGTCAAATTGACGTTTGCATATTGAAGTTTGAGATTGCATTTATTGGTTGACGATTCCAGATAGAGGAAGTAAAGGAAGACGATTCAAAATTGTGACGTTAAGTGAAGTGTGGTGAGTTTTAAATTTTGATGATTTTATTCGAGAATTAATGATGCGATTCGAGTTTCCCCCCTTTTTCGTTGTCAGGAAGCGACTGATTACGCTTTGTCTGAACCCCATTTTTCGAGAATAATAATAAGAATAACGAAACAAAGCAAAACAAATAAACAAATGATTAGTAAACAGCAACGGCAAATAGAATTAATGAATAGTGATTCGCATGGAATAGAAAAATATATAAATAAAGCATCGAGCGTAACCAACCGAAAGGGGGAAACAAAAGCGTTTTGCATTATTTCAAATTTTAATTACGGACGCGATTTCGTGGTGTGTTGCTGTTACTGTAATTCACTGCATTTTCGTTTGTTACGTACATTTGCTGAGAATATGTGTGATCCCTTTTTAGTAATTACGCGTGCGATGCCTATCATTCATGCCTTAATTAAAATATCGAAAGTTGACGGTGATTCACCCGCCACAAGCTTAATATGTTTATTCATTATGAAAATTTCTCGTACAATGTTTTTCCATTGTTCGCCGCGTTTCGTTCGGCTCGCAATTGTCTCCATTGTTCCGGTTCGCCTTTGGTTGAAAAATGCCCGGCATTTTCAGTTTTCGCTGCATTTTCCGAAATCGGAACGCGCACGCACGTGAAAAATACGAAAGGAAATAAAGAAAAGTATGCGAAAACGCTTGCAGATAACGCGCGATCCTATTGCATTTTCTCGTAGATAACTTAATTTATTTGTCTCTTCGACAGCAATAAACACGGCAACGAGAAATTCCTCACCTCTCTGCACGCGCCTTTTCTTTCCTTATTTTCGAAAAATGAAAATGTTTTCAAAAAAAAAAGTAAGAAAATTTTCTGAGCGTTTCAGTTTTGTTTTTCGCAAATACTCGGCGATTGTTTTTATGATGCAAAACAAGTGATAGCGCAAATCGAGAGGTTAAGTTTATAACCGATTATAACCGGTTTATCTGATAATGCTATTTATAACACGATTTTTTAGTCGTTTTCTTCATTGTTACTTCATTAAATATGATCCATATTCAAGGATTAATAAATAAGTAAGCAATAAGCTTTTTGTTATCTAACTAGGTAATGTATTTTCTTAGATACATTTTTTTAAAGTAATAGTAATATCGTGAAAGGTGAAGTTTTTTTTAATGTTACAGCCCTATTTCTGGTCTTTATTCCTGATCGATACATCCCGGGAAAATCGGTTTCGAACCAGCACCATTTCGCACCAGATTCTTGTTTTGTGACTCGGCCATGAGCTGCCTGCCCTAAAGTTGAAATAAGTAACGCATTTTTGTTTCGTTATTTTATTTTCGTTGGGCAACATCATCATGATCATGATCATCTGCGTACGATAAACATACACACGAAATATTTCGACTATTTCTGCATCCAAGAAACGCGCCTAATTTATCGCTGTTTTTGCTAATAAATACGGGATGAAGACGGTTAATGCGGCAATGATGATGTTCGTTGGTGGTGGTGGGGGGCCACGTGCCAAAAACAGCCGAAAAATAATGGGAAAAAAAGAGCAACAAAAAAAACGAAGAGCAACAAAATAATAAAGGAGTAAATAACTAGTAGGAGGAGTAAAAACACGTTTTAAAAATGCATCTGACGACCGTTCGCCTCTAACGTAATCGTGATGTTTGTTGTATAAATACATGCGAGTGAAGAAACGGAAAATGAGACTGTGTGTGTGTACGTGTGACGGATTTTTTGGGCCCAAATCCAATGTCAAGGCGCACGGAAATACTCGTCGCGAAAACAGAACAAACAAAAAATAGTAATGAGAAAACGAGGATGCGAGATGCGTGAAAAGTTCGAGTGTGACGGGGATGGGCAGGCAGCAGTGGCGAAAATCTGCTGTCGCCTCCGGTTGCCAACAGAAACATACTTCATTTATTTATAAGACAAAATCAAAAGTAAGATCGACTTTGATTGGAATCGATCGACGAGAGCGACGAGAACGAAATTAGATTGTTCAGAAACATCGAGTTGTCTCTGCTGATTGCAGACAATTATATTTCTAGTTTCTAATCTGTAGGTGAAATGAAAATAATCGATGTTGATGAAGTAATTATGTAAATGGAATAGGTGGAGGGGAAGAATCAACGACAATAAGAATGTTGGGGAAATGAGAAGTACCCTAATGAATAAGTTCATTTGCAGTGAGATACATCACCAATAGTAGACTGTACCAAGATTTTGGAACAAAGACATAGTGGAGTTTCTAAAGTCTTCAGAATCATCAAAATGTAAATGATAGGTCCAAGTGCGGTGTCCTGGGGGATTCCAGACGTAATTCGAAAGGAAAACTAGGTGTCTCTAATTAACTGTGCAATTAGAGACGTCGTGTTGCTTAAGGTTAAACCTAGTTATTAAAAGTTGGTTAAATACATATTTTTTTAGATTATTCGAAGGAAAACTTGTATAATTATAGAAATTCCACAAAAAGTGTTTGACACGGTAACTCACTGAAAAGTTAATTAACCTATATTATCATTATTTCGAAGAGAAGGAAATGAGCGGGGAAACGAAAATGAAAAAGAAGGAAACGGCGAAAACCTTCGGAACTGCTGTGTGCTGCAATTAGTCCGCACGTAATTAGCGGAATATCACATGCACAAGAGACCGTGTTGTCGAGTGGAAAATTCGCGCGAATCCGTTCTTATTTGTTTATAATAGATCGACCCAGTTTTCTTAGCTTCGCAAATTAATGGCCAGCTTCCAAGTCTTGAGGAAGCAGAAAAAAAGAAAAACGAAAATGAGAAGAGAAGAACAAGATAGAGAATTAGTTTTTTGAAGAGAGAGAGAGTTAAGTCATGACGACGAGTTAAACATATTAAGTTTGTTTTGTTGCTTAATCATTTCGTTTTTCTCCCTTATTTTTGCACGCATCTCGTTCGTTCGTTTGTCGGACAGTTAGAAAGTTTGCGAATAATATCAATTTTCGATTGGGCTCGCTCCCGAATCGAAAATTTCTGCCAGCGACGACGACGACGACGAGAAAAACACGTTGTTTACACACTTTCATTTCACCTGACTTTTATTGAAATTTATATACTCGCTGCTTTTGTTTTCTTTTTCGTTTGCAACTCGCCAATGGTCGCTCGCCGCATAAAAATCAAGGACTAAACCGTACATAATATTATATACGCGCGCGTTTATAATAATAGTTTACAATTTGCAAATCGCACTTTAAGACCGAAGAATGAAAGAAAGAGAAAAAAACACATCTATGATCAACTTGTTTACGCCAATCAATGTATTCTGTTAATCTATCCGTTGATTTTGTACATCAATGCTAATGAAATTAGTGTAAAACTATGTATTAACTTTCGTTTTATTTAATGGAAATGGAACTGGTTGATGCAGGACACGAAAAATCAGAGGATATTTGAACAGAATGGGGAAAAAAGGGGACTGGAATAAAGTAAAAGGAGAAACGGAACAGTGAGATTCAGAACGAAGGTAGAAGAACAGAACAAAACAAAGTAGAAAGTGAACAGTTTCAAAAAACAGAACAAAGTGAAAAGAGAGGACAGCAGCAAAACGGAACAGTGAAACAAGGCAAAAGAGAACATCAAATAACAGAATGAAATAGTAAAATTTCAATAAAAAATCAAGATTTACGTTTAAGTTTGGGTTTGTAATTGCAATCTGATTATCCTAGTCCACGTTTCTTCAAATATTCTTGACTTTATTACTACTTTTGTTACGATCTAAACATAAATTATTTACTTTAAAACTGTCAGTTATTTGCTAAAAGGAGCTATTTTCCTTATGCTTTCTTCTATTTTCCTTTTTCTGATATTTCTTGTCCTGTTTTGTTTTGCCTTATCCTCATGTTGCTTTGTTCTGTTTTAGTATAGTGTTCTGCATAAACTTGTTCTCAGTTTTCGGGGAACAATGGAAGGAGTAACAGTTTGCGTGTTGATCTCGGTCAATAGCCCAGCCCTTTGGGCCAATTAGTAGTCTATGAATATGATCAATAAGAATAAACATAATTATGATAAATTTGTAACAATTACTTTTATTCTCGTGATCGAGAGAAGAGAATTTGTTCAACTCGACATTAAAGTTTCACGTTTCTATTTGGAGGATGCGATTTCTTCCAAGTGTGCTTCTTATGTGTTGATGTTGTTGTTTTTTTTTGTATAGTTCTGTTTTTGGTTTTTGGGAACAAATTAGAAACCTTTTCACGGGAGGAGGAGGAGGAGGAGAAGATCTGCTGCTGCTTTCTTCTGTCTCCTCGGTGAGCCGAAGAGATTTATGTGGCCGTCTGCGAGGGATGGAAAAGAAAGATATATCCTTTCGGGCCGTCCCGCATCCTTTCTTCTTCTGCTGCTGCTGCAAACAGAGAAACAAAAAGAACCGAAGAAGAAAACGAAACGATCAACCAACCGGTTCTTCTCTCTCTCTCTCGGTTGTAAAGCATAAACGCATCATCAGATCAGCTGATTGTGCACCGAAGAAACCTGGCCTTTGCTGCCACCACAATATCCAGCATCCACGGTAAACCTAAAACAAGAGACTGCGAGGATAAGTGACGGAATAATGAAAAATGCCTATCGGCTCGAACGATCTGCGATAAAAGCGCCTGTTTGTCTCCCGATAAGTGGTGCGTACTTTTCAGCTCCTTTCCCCATCCTTATCGAACGGAATAACGTGATGATCCTGAATCATCAACGAGCATCATCGCGTCTAAAAATAAGAAAAAGCAAACATGATAAAAGATTACAGAAAGAGTGTAATAAAATTGAAAAAAAAAACTTCCACGGACGGGAATTCCGATCGTAATTGGTGTAATTAACTTAATTGTTCGAATCGAATTTTCATCTTGACTCAATTGTCTCGAGTCTATTGTTTGGAGCGCGACACGGCCCATTTAGGAGGCGCTATTTGATTGTTTGTTATATATATATATTGTTATTATTTTGTTGCTATTATTCCAAACGATTGAGAGTGGTAAAATCAAAACATGTTTTCGTTTCCGTCCAACGGAATTCGATTGGCATCAAGATCGCATCCGAAAATTTGTCACCATGGAAACATTCATGCGATCAACGGTTCGTTAATGATCAACCAATTTTCATTGCGTTTTTCGTCGATTACTTCACTATTACGCAACGTACGTGCACCATCGATGGCTTAAATTGAAGGCAAAAGTCTTGCCTTGGCGACATGTTCTGCACGTACACGTTATTATATAGTTTAGCCAACTCTTTTCTCCGCTTCTTTCTTTTGCTTCAACTCTTTTATTTTTCTTGTTCAGTAATGCTTCTCGCTCTTTCATTTTCTCTCTCCCGTCTGCGTCAAATAAAATGTGATTAATGCCTTTACCCCTCCGAAAGCTGGTATGAATGTAAATAAACCGGCAGTAAAATGCCATATGGCATATGCGTTCGGCTCGTAGAAATTGTTGACTCCACGAGAAGAAAGACGAAAGAAAACTCCATCCCCCACACCCCCACCTAAACGACATACGTCTAAATGTGTATTTACGAAAAAACAAAAACAAAAAAAACGACTGGTGCACAATTAGAGTCAAGCAATTAAAACTAATCAACGTAAACAGACGTCAGTCAGATTGGGAACAAAGGTGGCTGGCAAGGGGTGTAAACAAATGCATTTAAAACAAATGCTTTTTCTATATTCGACGAACGTAAACAGCGCCATGGGAAGTTGCTGTGGCAGCTAAAAATAAGGCCGTTTACAAAATATCGCCCCACCTATTTGTTAAACAACAATGAGTTATGTGGAAACACACTGTACACTTCCCAAATGCATGCATATTCTCCATATGAGGCAGATTAAAGTCACTGCTTTTAATGTCTTCGAATGGCATTTCGTTGTTGAATTGCTCACTGAACCCCACAATTGTATTACATGTAACCATACTGGTTTGCGTATTAATAATTTGTTATCCAACACTGATTTTCTTCCAAGAAGTTAATACATCTCAAACCTAATTATTTTCTCTTTATCCATACATGTTTCTTCCAATTTAGAAGTGTATTTCAAGTCCATTCCAAAATACTGCACATACTGTGCTAAATATATTGGAAATATTGTAATAATAAACTTTGAATATAAGAAAACAATAATTGAAAATTAGATGCGAAACGTAAACACATTTCCTGAATAACTTGTTCGAATCGTAATTAAAAATAAAGTAAAAAACAAGCAAGAAAAAAACACGAGTTGCTACTTATTCTGTGTGGGGAAAATAAACATATTTATTTATACAAAAACAGATAAACTGTGCAGTAATTGTCGTACAATTATACAAATATTGAATGTGTAATCATCGTTAAATGGATTGATCATTTCCATGCAGCAAAACAGTTTACTTTTTCAAGTTTCACTTCATGAATTAATTTGAAAACAATCAGTTTCTTATTTAGAAATCCTTTATATTACACTTAAATTTTCGATACAAAATACAAACAACTGTAGTTGTGTACACTAAATATTTAGTTAATCGATGTTTTTAATTGTAAATTAATTAGTTTGAAATAGTCTATTGTTGTAAAAAGTAAAGCAATTTCAAAAATTTATATTTAATTACAAATACAGTTTATAACGTTTATATTTGTGCAGACCTAAATGGTCGCTTGTGTTGAATCCCAAATATTTAGTTATTCGATATGTTAAATTGGAAATTAATTAATTGGAAATATTAATAAGACAAATCGTTCTTCAAAGAAGGCATCGAAATGTTGGAGGTGCGTTTGAATGAATGCATCACTCTTGAAGAAAATTGAATTTCTAAACGAAATAATGTTTTTCTTAGTTAGAGACTGCTATTCTTATAGATATTTTCAAGTTTGACTTTGGAACAATGACGTGAGATAAATAGGTGATCTAATCAATTGCTCGACGAATTAGAACTAAATGGAATTATGCATTCGACACTTATGAAGTGCAATATAAATGCACACACACACACAAAAAATGACGAAGGTTACATTAGCGACAATAATAATAATCTGTGGTGAGGTTTCGTTCGTTACGTTACGTTCGCGTTTCCTAGTGTGCATTTCCTCTCTCGAGCACAGAACTACGGCGGTTGCTATGCCGACTAGGCAATAGTAATCATCGGTTTCCTCTGTTTCTGGTCGGGCGAAGTTTCGCAAAACGAAACAAAGCGTCCGCCTCGATGACACTTAATTGGAAGCAATTGCCTTTTAAATAATTCATCGTGTCGGACGGACCGCAAGAACGAAGCAATAATGAGGAAGATGAGAGGAGTGGAGAGTCGGTGGATGTACACGGAAAATGAGTGTACCTGAGCAATAAGCAGGGAAATGCGAGATAGGTATAGTGCAGTCGATGATGATGATAGCTCAAGGTTGGGCACGGAAACAACGCGATGGATGGAGAGCGGCACCGCCGAGTCTAACGTGAAATGTTTATTTTTACGTGCGTTCGCACGGACAGCGGAGGAGGAGGAGGATAGACGGGATTGATGAAACGTGGAAAGGACGGGGACGGATGGTGTGCATGGAAGGAGCGAGGCTCGAACGGAGCAGACAATCCGGCATCGACGAAGATCCCCCGCAGGAGAAGAGGACAACGCCATACGAGCCTAGTGAGAGCGAGCGAAAGAGGACGAAGAGAGAAAAGTAAAACATGCTAAGATGATAAGAGCAGTAGTAATAATAACAATAAGTAACACATTTGTTGATAATGACTATGAGTGCATGATATGCTTGTGGTGTGTGTACATTTATAAAGTACACGCCTCTGGCTTATCTAACTTTACTAGAGGAGAGTCAATATTACAACAACAACAGCTGATAACCCGCACTCGCTCGCTCAAACCATATACATTATTATATTTCCTCGATCCTTAAATAAATACGGACACGTCAGTACCATTTTATTCTCATTATTATCCTTCTTGAACATCATCGACTTCATCAACAACATTAGCATCGTGGCTCCTCCGAAAACCAAGTGACCCGAAACGAACCGATCCACATATAAATAGATTCTGCATCAATAGCATATGCGAAATGCTTAATAATCGGTCAACAAATTCCCTGGACAACAACAACAACAAAACGAAAAGTACTCGCAATGCGCGCACGTACAATTTGTATGAATTACAAAAAAAAAAATACTGGTTTCAATTTACAGCATCAACAACAACATCGACAAATATACGTGTGCACAATTAGTCGTGTATTGAACTTGCAATTAACGCCTAGTAGGCTGTGCTCGATAAGGTGGGCCAACATCGAAAAACGGAGTGTACAGCTCGCCATTTATAAATAGCCTCTCCTAATTGAACAAAGAAACAAAACGATTAAAAGTTGTTACCACTATCATTACACCACACCGCACGGATTGTACATTTAACAGTCTCTAGATTAAAACATCGAAAACACTACAAACGTTCACTTATGTAACAAGATTTCATAGTCAACACGAAAAATGGTTCTCCTTGCTGAAAATATACTTTTTTTTTTAAATAACAGTGCTGACAGATTTAAAATTTTAAATGGTCTACGAAAAAAATATAGTTACGAAAACATCAGATTCGAAATTTATAACAGTTTTTGAAATGCTGCTCGAAGAATCCGTTCTTTAGTTTAATACTGACAGGTGTCAAGTTATGTAACCAAATGTTAAATATGCAATAGTTTTGAAAACGTCAGAAACTAAAACTAAATGCTGGTGAAAATAGCTTTCTTAGATACATGTGTCAAATTATGTAACCAAATTTTAAATAGTCAAGGGGAAAAGTAGTTTCGAAAACATCAGATTTGGAAAAAAAAAAACTATACAAGCTGATGTCAAATTGTATGACTTAATTTTGAGTAGTCAAATGGCGAATGAAATAGTTTTTGATTTAAGAAATCAAACGAGGTTTAATTAATTGTCAACGGGAAAAAGTTATTTGGAAAGCATCAGTTTCGAAACAATAACTTCACTCTCAGTGCTAACTAAATGTTTGCCAGTTTGTGAAATACGAGATTACAAAATCAATACTGACAGATGTCAAATTTGATGGTGATCTCGTTCGACGATTGTCAACCGGTCCTTTGGTTTTACAAGTGCAACACACCCTGCCTGCACTTAAAACCGAGCCTCCCCCACAACCGAAAACCTTGCAGACAATGGCCTTCCTCTGGAGAAACTCGATTTCCCTGCACTTCAACCACAATCGGAGATGATAAAAAGTACGTTGAAGATGCATCAAGGTCGGAATTATCGAACGATAACAGAATAATACGCGCATCGTGACGTCCGTTATTAATATAACTTATATCGAAATTCTCATCCGAGGTGCCAAAAAAAAACCCAAGATATTTTCTTACCTCACCTCAGTTACCGAGAACAATTAGCTGAACTAGAAATAGAACAAAGTACGGACACCTGCAGAATAACGATTAACATAGATTTTCAGGATGAAAGAAACATAATTATCAGCAAACAGAACCATGAAATCGATTGTTAAATTGAAAAAAAAAACTAAAAACAGGCGGTTGCGAAATGTTGCAACATTATTTCTGCTGGTGCTGCTGCGGTAGTTGATGATGATGTTTTCGTATGTGTTAAGTTTTCGTTGTTGATAGATGGAGAATGGAAATAAACAAAAAAAAAAATGGGAAAGCAAATGCCTGTTTTCTCGACTTTATTTTTGGAAAATACACCAAATGTTTGGCAGCGAAACAATGAACCGCGGCGGGATTTGGGTTGAATCATCTCCAAAACCTTAACCCAAAGATGTAATGCCTTCGGATAACTGAACTATCTAATCACGATGTTTCGAAACAATTGCGCAAGCTTTTGTTTTTGGGTTATCCTTGAACTTTGGCAGTTGTAGGAATCACCAAATACATAATATTTATTGCATTTGCTTTATTTTACGTCAGTTTGTGAATTGGATGATACAATTTTGTTTCAATGATATTTGAATATAGAACAGTATAATGAATTCCCTTGGGAATTCGAAGAGTACGACGTTTCGTTTCATCATCACGTCCATCGATTGATAATAACGAATCGACTTCCGTTCCAGGTTTGAAGGAAATTCGTCGTGGGGTGAGAGGAAATCAGGGGAGGCTGTTGGAAGGAAGACCTCAACCATCCTCCGCCCCTCACCCTCGAATCGCATTTATAATACAGTCAAGGTCTTGTTCGGTGCCCGTAATCCAATCCGATTTTTGATGGGACTGAAATTGGCCGGCGATGCGGAAGATTTTCCGCTTTCGACACAAAACTAGACATGGGAAATGCAGATGGGCGAACGGAAAAAAGAGATGAATCTGACGGATGGAGGAGCAAGTATGGTATGGATCGTCGAAGGCCGCAACAGCAAAAGTGGCGAGTAGAGAATGAGAGAGGAAGAGAAGACTCAATGAGAAATAAATGAATTTCAATTTGTTGAAATGGGCGCATATCATCATCATCATCATCATACGAGACTGAGAGGTGATAAAAATAGATGTTGATAACTTAAGTCAATCCGTTAACGTCACCGCTTTCAATTTGACGCGGCCAATCGCATAAAAATAACACTTCCGGCTTCCCTCCGCCAACTCCGACGACGACCGACATCAATCCCGTAATTACCAATTAAAATCATGTACTCACTTTCTGCCAGAAACGAGTACCATCGTTCCATCTTTTAACGACTGCATTCACATTTCAATATTTATAATGCGTCGTTACGTAACAAACAGTAAATTACATCTGTTCACATCCAACGACCATCGACCACCATCAATTTGATTTGTGCATTACAATACTCAAATTTTAAGTGATACATTTTCAAGTTGGTCGAAGTACAAAACAGGAATCTAATATTTAGGGAAAAGATTAGTGTTAAGCTTTTGTTGCTTCTCTCTATGGATACTTAAATGTGTTTTGAATTAAAGATTCCAACGTCAAACTAGCATGACTTATAACTTTTGAATACTCTTATTAAATGTAGATTTTCTTTTCAAACGTGCACACACAATGCGTACTACTTTGTGGTTGATTGTTAAAGAAATCTTCAAAGACTCGATTGAAATTACAATGTGGTAAAAAATGAGCGTAATAAATTATCGTGTACAACAAATAATTACACGAGTTATCGTTTAATGAATCGGATTGAAAAGGAGGGTGAATTCCGTTGCGGAGCGGTTATGAATAAGTCAAAACGGATGGTTAAAAAGGGAAAATGAATCGCGCAGATTTGTCACTTTGACGTGTGCCCTTTTGTGTGTGCTGGCGAGGGAAGGGGAACTTCTATTCTCAATCACGACTGACAGTTTAATAATCATTAGTCACCAGATTCTCGCTCTTCATTTTTTTCTTCATCATTTATTTCTATTATTTTCTTGGACTGCTTCGATTAGTTTTCACAGGCGGACGGAAAATTGTGTACAGGAATGAAAATATTCTATGTTTATGTGCGGGTCGAATAAATAAATTCGATTGAAGAAGAACCACAACCCCCTGCCCCCTCCTAGATGACTACGATGATGATGATTATTATTATGTTGAAAATCAATTGGGTATAGGTCTTTCGTTGCGGAAAGTTTCGGTCGGAGATAATTAAAGATTTCCAGTGAACAAAGTTCGTATGTGTGTTGTTGCCCCTTTTCTTCCCAATTTCTGTTTTATTTTTTTCCCTTCCTTCTTCTGGTATTATTAAAGCGCGGACCGGGAGGTCCTTAAAGAAAAGTTATTTCGTTTCGGAAAGCAATTTCGTTTTATTCGGCTTTTTTATGCGCGTGCAACAAAGAATCGGGTTGTTGTAGTTGGTCGAGGGGCTGGCTGGCGGGTGGCGGTGAGGAAGGGAAGTCGGAGGACCGGAACAACACACACCTATTCGGTTTCGGTTTCTGCGGCCCTTTGTCGTTGTTTGCGCTCCTAGGATTTCAATGCGCAGCTATTTCGCCCTTTTGTGCTTGGGCGCAAAGACAGCAGCAGCAGCTTTCACATAATTACGGGTCGTTCCTGGTGTTTAGCGTTACTAGTTGAAAGCAGAAGGAGCAATGAAAAGGGGTTTGCTGACGGCGGCCGACTTGGCAACAATAACTTCCGTCGAACTCGTCCCTTCAAGGGCAAGCACGCGTTCGCATTACTATCGCCATCATCATCTTCTTCTCCTTTGTTGGATTTTCGCACAGAAATATACGCAGATTCCAATAAGCATCCAAATTTGTATTGCCTGCACACACACACAAAACAAGAGCAGCTTCACATCCGGATTTCTATAATGTTACCATGGAAATCGTTGCGGTAGTTTGCTTTGCGAAGAGGGCGATACAGGATTTTGTTGTTTCACAGCCTGCTTTATGTTTACCATGAATTCTGTTGCTCTTCGAAAATATTGAAAAATTGCAACATACAAACATTTAACCTCTTGTCAAAATCGATATTAAGTTTCATTTTCACTAGGGACAAAAAAACATTTAATTAGCTAATGTTTTCCTAAACATCCTTCAGATTTCCCATTTCCATTTAACGTTACGACATTCGCCATTTCTTTAGCGAAAGGGGGTGAGATAAGATTTTATTGTTTCGGGTTGCTATGGTTACTACTTTTTAGTGGCTTCAATTTATTTTCTTAACTTGACAGCTCAGCTAAGGTACAGTACAGTGCACCGTAGCTCTTGCTAAGATTTAATATTTAATATCTGTCTTCAGCAAACTTCTTCACTTATGATATTAAACACTTAAATAGCGTACTTTAATTATGAATATTTGCATGTGCAGAAGGGGTAAACAGCCTCAGAGCCAACTGTCAACATTTGACGTTTCCGGTGCGGTGATGATGATAATCATCATCATCATCGTGTTGCCATGTTTCAGTCAAATTGAGTTTCGAGGATGGATCCTTATGCAAATGCGACGCTCGTAAACCTCCGAATCTGCGCGTTTGTTTTTACGACAGTCCACTTCTGGCGTTCGCTCGTTCGGTCCCCTTTTCGACGTCGACGTTTTCGACTTCCATCCCCCACATGCACACGAAACAAACCCCCCCGGAGCGCCGCCGAAATCCCCAGGAAACCCTCGCCTCCTCCTGCTCCCTTGCCACACTTCTCAACCTCCGGGGCTCTCACCCTCTCGCATAAACCAGAATTTACAAACTCCCCTCGCCCCTAGCTGGAAAGCCTAAAAAGTAGGCGCACTAAACTCCACTGATTCCACACATCCAGTTTATTGTTTCCCATAAAATTTCGAACTAAACGCGGCCGTTTCTTTTCGTCTCCCTTTTCGACACATGCGACTTGCCAATTGCCTCTTTGTGCACGAAATGAAATAAAGAGAAGAATAAAGAAGAAAAAAAAAACATTTAATTCGGCCAATTCCCGGTTTATGAAATTCCGCTGCCCTTTGCGTGCCAACAACGTTCGCTCACTCGCAGTAAACCTTTAGAGCTGTCATTAACGTCATTATCTTGATGTTGTAATAAAGAAATAATTTATTCAATTACTTTTACTGGTTCAATAATTAGTAATAAAACTGACTATTTCATTGTCAGTTTTGACATTAACATCATTATCTTTGGTAACTTGATTAATAACAAAAATATTGTTATTTGACATTCGATTCGACATTTCTAATTATTTATAGTGAAAATGAACAATTGATATTAAACATACTTTTCTCGAGTTTCGTAAAACTCGTCGAACTCGTTATATGTAATTAAATGGTTTTATTTTCTTTTTTGTTTTCGCCTCGTATCTTCATTTAATTCGGTTAGCTCATAAATTGACAGTTAACAAGCAGCGAGTAGAACGAGAGAAGGAGAGAGAGAGAGAATTTGGTAATACTTGATGAAGCAACAAAGAGAGAAAGAAGAAGTTTGGACATAAATCAAAAGATTGGCCGATTATAATAATAATAATGATGAGAGCGAATTAAAAAGCGATTATCCGCAGGATGATGATGATGATGATGATGGGGGGAATTCAAATAAGGGACTGCATAAATATGCAATTTTTGAATGGAAAAAAGTGTTTTAGAAGAGAAAAGGATGTTTCGTTTCTGGCGAGGAGGAGGAGGAGATGTAACAAAGGATTACAAGAATAGCGATAAAGGAAGAGGTTGTTTCTTGGTGGTAGTGGAGGAGGAAGAAATAATAAGTTGATGGACAATAATTATTTCGCTCCGCCTTTGTGTGTGTGTGTGTGTGTGTGTGTGTATGGCTACGTGACGATCCGGCCGAACAAAGAGAGAGCGTCGGGACGCCCGATTCTGGCCCTTAAATCCACTCTCCTTTGGGCCGTGGATCCATCCTCGAAGCCAGTTGGATTTTGGGACAAAGGAACTCGTCGGAACACACTCCTCGCAATACACCGGCCGCACGAAGCTTTAAAATATACACCACAAACACTCGACACATCGTATCGATTGCAAGGCTTCATCTTCATACACATCATCGTCGTACGAAGAGCAACAACAACAACTACAACAACGAAAAAAAAGCATTTCGAAAACAGAAACGAAAGGCCAACTATAGTATAAGTGCGGTGCGAGAGTCAACAGCGATGATGTGGAGGAGGAAGGAATGGAAAATTTCAACAGTTGGTCCAATTTCGCTTTCGTTCGCAGCATCCCTTCCTCCCATCCATCCCCCTGCAGCGTTTAAAATTTGTTTCGCAGATTGCTCGAAAATCAATTCCGCCCTGCGCTCACTCGTTCTCTCTCTCTCTTTCTATCTCACCATTCGCCTTTGTTTTACCATAGAGAGGGGAAATTATCTAACATCCACAGGCTGCACGAGCGCTCGCAAAGAACGCCGCTTCAAATTCATTGATTCCTCCTCGCAAAAACCCCAATCTTATTGTGGATACACACTCACTCTTATTAGACAAACAAATGTATACTTTTAATAATTATCATTTAAAGGAAATAGTAAACAAATTGTAACCAGTTTAGAATTTGGAGAATATTCATCAAATAATTTCTCAGTTTCGAAATGATCAATTAAAATCAATGGAAACTCAATTAGACAATTGAGGATTTGGTTTACTTTCTAATATGAATTATAATTTTCTTCAGAAACATTGAAATCAACAAGTTCCTAGAAAATAGACTAGAAAAACATGTATTATTGCGTGAATTAACAATAAATTTAAATTTATAGGATTAGTTGAGAGATTACCACAAACGTGTTGTTTACATTTTGCATTTATTATTAAAATGTACATCAGTGCAAATATTAAACAGTTGTCATGGAATTATTTGGTTATCATAGTTACCGTGATATTCATTAATAATCGATTATTTCATCAAGGAAATGTTTAAATGCATCGAATCTATATAGATAACAGTACATTTTCTTTCGATTCTTTCTGGATTGAACTCTTCTTAGTTCGTATAGATTTTTCCTGATTGGGGATTTTTGCAATTGCATCGTCAGATGATCAAGTTATTTCACTTGTTTTAACTTACGGAATGAATGAATTCGTTACCATAGTTACCGTCATATTCATTAAAAAATCGATTGGTTTATCGAGGAAATGTTTTTATGCATTGGATCTACAAATAAGAAGATATTTTCACTTCATTTTTGTTTTCTTACTTTGAACTCATCTTAGTTCGTATAGATTTTTCGTGGTTCGGGACTTATGGAATTGCGTCATAATCCGAGAGGAGCATCAAAAACCCGGTGACCGGTCATCAATATTTATTGTGCGAGAGATATAAATATATATATATGTAGCACGGTTCAGTTTTCGTTTGTTCCTCCTCGGTCCCATGATTTACGGCGTCTTTGTTTCTTTTCCTTCGCGTCCGTAGGATCGGAGATAATCTTGATTTGTATTTATATGTTATTTCTCTCCTCTCCGTCGTCCTTGTTGCTATTTCTCTCTGTACGTGTGCGCTTTTTTTTCTCTCTTCCTTTGTTTCTCTGCGGGAAAATTTATCGAGACGGCGATTTTCGCGGACGCACGTAACGACCCGCCATTAGATTCCATTAGGTCCGCACATTTAATTGCGCCCCCTCACCCCACCCCGAAACCGTAACGATGCTTTCAGCTTTTTCATTTCTACCCACTGATTAATAATATTCATCAATATCGGTCAGTCTTTCGACCACCAAAAAAAACTGTTGTTCAGTTGTTTCTGCTGCTGTTGTCGTTGTTAGGGTTTAGTTTTTTGTTTTCGCGCAATATGACACCGGTCACAGGGGTTGGGAGGGAAAAGAGTGGAACGGTTTAATTGATGCAATCAATCCGATAAATGTTTCGACACAACGCGTATGTATGTGTACGTGTGTGTATATATGTAATACTCTCACATTCATGTACGCACGCACACACACATGAATGTACGAGCTACTCGCAATTGCCCTTTGTGTATTCTGAGCCCAAAGCGCTCCTGCTCTAAGGGCCATTTTCGGTCCGGTTTCCCTGAATCCCCCTCGATCCTTTGTACCGCAGCTGGGGGAACGCCAAACAAAGAATTTAGTGTTAAATACATCCACGCATATACTCTCGCATACACACATTCGCTTTTTTTATTTCGTTTTCTTTCGGGGGCACTCTTGATGTACATGCGTGTACATGTGAACCCGAACTCTGCTTCTCTTTTTTTTTCCCGTTTCTTCTTCTTCCTTTGGGAAAATTAACAAATTTACAGCACGAAAATCGCGGCGATAATTAACAACCTTCAGTACACACTGTGTGCTACTGTTGTTATTTCATTTCGTACTCTTTTCTTTCATTTATTTAACTACGAACGTAAACTCTAAACTGCACATTAACGAGGAATTACAGTTCGTTATTTTCTGCGTTTCTGGCACAATGTTTTCCCCTGGTTTTTTTTTTCGATGCGCCCAACGTAATGGACTTTACGTTTACAAAGTGTGTTTGCTTTTCGAGGACAATTTTCAAAGTTCATCTGAAAATTTACATTGATAAAAGTGTAAATAAAATATAATGATTTATATATGTTTTAGTACAATTAAGATGAAATATTGGATCGGGTACGGATCCTTGGGGTACTGATCTGGAAAAAACTGTCAGTTAATTATGCAATTGTGAATTGAATTCTTATCAGAAAAGTAGTTTTTAAGAAATTTGTATATGAATTTAATAAGAGGATTTGGTTTTTTTTAAATAGATTCATCTTCGTAATAGGGTTTTCTTCGAGAGAGAGTCTCCATTTAGAAAATAAATAAAACGTGGAACTATAAAAATATACAACAACTAAAAATAGTTCATATTTAGGTTATGGGACAGGAATTATTTAGGAAAAAAAAAGATGTAAATTGAAGGAAAGCCGTGAAGGAAATAAATCTAAACTTAGTGGCGTATCTCTTCGGTGCGTGGCGTGGCGTATTTGGAAATGAAACTACGAGCTTTTTAGAAAGCGACGACGATCTTAGCAAGTGCTGTTCTTCTTTTCCAAAAGAAAAACCTGACCATTCGAAAATCAATACCAATGTTCTTATGTTTCATGTTGTAAATTATACATTTTAGAATTATGCTCTCTCTTTCTCTTCGATTTAAATGTGAAGGGGGGTTGGTTGTACGGTGGTTTCCCAGTTTGCGAGTTGGGTTTATTTCTGTGTACGGAAAAGCAAATAAATGCCGCGTTTCCAATTTACTCGACGTAGCGTCTATTTTCGCTCCAGGTATGTGGCATCAAGTCATTAGTAATTAACGATGGCTTCCAGGAATATAATTAGTCGAAGGGAGGAAAAAAGAAATAATTACGTAAAGTGAAATAACTGTTAATTAACAACTGGAGATGCGAAACACTTCTATATACTCGTTGTTGATTAATTCATTTGTTACAAAGTGGCATGATTTTCAAAATTTACCCAAATTAGCTAACAATGTTATAATTAGATGTTGCTAATTTGTTGATGCAAACACCAATCAAAAACTAATTCTCTTTTCTGGGAGAAAACTATTTTACGAAAAGTCTATTCCAATCAAAAGTTTCGCGCACTAATTTTTCCGACCTAACGGAAATCGTAAATATGGGAAAAGCATCATGATGCGCCGTTAACCGATTCAATTACGGATCGAAGAAGTTTTTCCATTTCACTCAATTTCCTCTTATTTCGTGGTCGACTTTGGTTGAAATGCGTTTGCCGTAATCCGGAGAGAAAGAAAGTTTTTCGTAAGCAAATCAATTTGGGGGGGGGCCGAAATCGAATGAAAAAGTAAATTAATTCGTTGGACGGAGGGTCGAGTTTGGTGGCCCTCATTTCACTTACCGGCCGCAAATTAACTCGATGATCGGAAACCGAGCCCAGAAATCGACTTCCGATGGAGGAAGAGGGTCAAGAAAGGTCGAGAAGCACACTCATCGTTCGTTCCTATTCAGCGTTACGCCTACTTCTTTACATTTCGCTGCGCTTTTCTGCAATTAATCAAAACATGGAGAAATAGCGCTGAGCCCAACTCGTTTCTCTCTTTTCTTTATTTATCTATCGATTGTTTCGGTTACCTTCGATACGACGCCGATAAGCAATTTCAACACTCCCGAAATAAATGAAAATTTCCTGTAACCAAGAGACGGAGCAATCACCAACAGCTGAAAATCAATTCCACGGAACTATTGATAATCAAACCAATTTAGCAATTAATGTATGCAATGTATTTGTCTTACGCTTATCTCAGACAGATTGCATCACAAGTTGAGAGCACATCGCTGATGCAATCCTGTAACATTGGCAGTAATCGTATGAAATAATTGTTTGAAGACATTTCGAAAAATTTCAAAATATTCGTTCATTTTCCTTATCACACACATTCGGTGACTCACATACTTTTTTTTTGCAAAAAGGAATTTCGAACAATACAATTATACGTACAGGTGACTCACACGTTCAGTTAATTGAAATTCATTAGCCACATTTTTTTTTGTGTTCAAATATTGTTTCGTTTCTATTCGGGTCAAATTCACATTTTTTTTGTTCACAAAGAAAAACCGCAGGAATCCTGCTGCGTTGAATCATCAACGATTCTTCTTTGTTTCCCTGAAATCCAAATAGAATAGATTCTACTTATTTTATTATTATTTTTAAATTATTGCCTCGGAAATTTTGAACGATAACATTTCGAGTGAGTCAACAACATCACCTGATCCCCCTAACGCTCGTCGCATGGAAAACCGACGTTCATTTATTATTAACAATGAGTGAGCCTAAAGTTTGCATTTTTAAATAAATTTTACGTAATTCTCGCCTGTATGGAAAACACTTGATTACTTTAATTTCAACTTCCAAGTAATTTTTGTTTTGTACATACTTTTGACATTAGCGAATAAAAAATGCAACTTTAGATATCGACTTCCGAGCAACTATTCTAATTACCGTTTAATTACGATAATAACTGTGACGTTTCCATGGTAACAAAGGATATACAGTTCGGTTAGTTTTTGTTCAAATTTAAATGTGTGCGCGATTTAAAATGAAATTAATTGATTTATACGTTTCCATGGCAATGATGTTACTTTGACACTTGTTTGATGCGAAAGTGACGGAAGCGTTTTGATTGCATAATTCGTGTTGATGATGATGATTCACGGTGGATCGATTTAATTGTTTCTACAAAAAAAAGGTTTCAATGCCATCAGATAAACAGATTACTTTCTTTTAGAATGCATCAATGCCAAGGCGAAATGATGAAACTGGCAATTCGTTAATTTCGGTACTCTCTACTTTTTGTTGTTGTAGTTGTTAAGTTAAGATTATTAAATCTAATTGGACGAATTTCGCAAACTAATTATTTGGTGTTATACGACATTATATTTTCGGTGATGAAAGATGATGAAGAAAGAAACGGAATCGGATTAAGGATTTGTATGTGTGTGTGAGAGAGAGAATAATAATTGAAGAGATTGATGAAATCGTGTTTTGTGTTCGGAACGTGCCAATAAATTCGTCGATAAAACCCCGCGCGCGGCGAGAAGTGGTGGAGAAGAGCGACTCCTGGGGAAACAGATTTATTGTGTGTTTAATTGGATCGAATTGAATGTTGGGTCATTGATGTGAATACAAAGGGCCCTCCGGGGATGCCGGGGATTTGCGGAATTCTTCGCGTTTCTCGGCGACAATTTAATTTGCGTCTTCTTCCATCGGGGTCCTCCTTTCCTCGATTCTCTTCCTGCATCCTCCTTCAACCCAAGCCAGCGAATTTAAAGGATCCACTCCGATCTGCGTGTACCAAATTTCGCATTTCACCAAGAGACATGAACCGAGAGAAACTCCGAGGGCGAGCGAGAGGAAGAGGAGGAGAGGACTTCATTGAAATCCATACGCACCAACCAGGCAAACAAAGAGGCGAGGGAGCCTTTCGATTTGGGCCCTTCGGGACGCGGAGAATACGAACACCCTCCGCACGTCCTCCGCGTTATAGAAAAAAAAAATCCGTCAAACCCCGCTTTCCCCCTTCGACCCTAGTCCGGCCCACACAGACGAGCACATAAAAAAATAAATAAAAGGCCTAAACGCAACTCGGAAACGTGTTTATACACATAAAATATATATATCTATCTATCTATATATATATACGTGTGCTTCTGGCGAGGGAGATCCGAATTTTCGATTGACGGGAGCTGAAGGAACGGAGAGCAGCACATCAAAAGAACCAAAATCGATAGACCCATAAATCGCTACAAAATATGTATTCAACAGTCCGACGTCCATCATTCTTCACTTACGTAACAAACAAATGAAAACGAAAAAATTGCAACACAGATTTGACACTGACAGAATAATGTCATTTATTCGTTTCTTAGCAACAATGCCGATGCAATTGCATCCGTGACGCTCCATTCGCATTCAGAATTGACGCACAACTATCGTCTTATTTATGGATATCCATGACATCTGTTCATCCGATTCCAACTAATTTTATCGCCGCAATAACAATAATATTAGCAATACGTAATTTTCCGTGATTAACGCATTTCTCTCTTGCATTATCGTCACATAATGATTGTATCACAATCGCGTAACAATAGTAAAGAAACGCCAAATTGACGTTTATGCATCAATTAGTTAATATAACCTGCATATTCAAATTAATATGTCATTGAAATATTTAAAAAATATTATTCACTCGAAATTATTATTTGATGTAATCAAATCGTTTTGAATCTAGATGATACTAAATGAATTAATATAAAACAATATTTTATAGCATTTCGATTATTATTCATTTCAAAATGATAACGAAAACGTTGTTTCTCAATAATATAATGAGTCAATCACAATAGAAACGTCAAAGTGACGTTAATAAACAAATTTATCGATGGGCCGATTGACACACGTCAATATTTTGAGTGTCAGCGCATCAACAAGTTAGCACTGCTATTGGAATACAATATCGCTTATTCATTGCTAATCTGAATGGACGAGAATATATGTTTGTTCTTAATCAATTGGAAATGTGATGCAGTAGTGTGGATGGTCATTATTTGCTTCATTAATAGAAAGACTCGCAACAATTTATCAACAAGTTCAGCGCACTGCCAATTTTCATTCGACAGTAATAATATACGAACGTCAAAGTGACGTTTGTTTTTCAATGTAAGGTTAATGTTTTGACACTAGTCTGGCAATAGGTGTTACTTATCACCGTAATGTATTGTGTTGTGCACATGGCTCGCATTTCGTTATTTGAATTACAAGTAATCAACAGAGTTCATTTATTTTATGGTATTGAGAATCAATATCAAATTGACGTTTATATCTCAATGTGGAGTCATTATGTTGACATTACTATGACAACGTGATTATATTCTAGCGTTAATTGACAATTACGTCCGTCGAGTTTGAAGAAACGTCAATCCGTGATGCGGATACAAAGCAGACTCTCCTGATCTCCGTTGCTCCATCATGCACAATTACGCAATCGATTTGATTGAATTAATTTTCGAATGGGGTGGTTGCAGAAGAAAGCCTCTCGTCGATGTCGATGTTAATCATGCTCAAATCGATCCGCACGGCGAAGGCATCGCGTCTTCCATTAGGCATTAAATCCTCAGCAAACCCCTCTCACCTCATTCGGACGTCAAATTTGAGTGTCGCTAATGCACGATATCACCCCCCTTGTTGGTTTTCTTTTGTTTTCTCTTTTCCTTCGGTGTGTTTTGTTATTAGACATAATCTCTCCACCGTTCGACTTTTTCCACTTAAGTTATTAAAATCGCTTCACACGAAATTGAAAGAGTGGCCTTTCCGCAAATGACGATACGAGCCGCAACGTAAACGTAACCCAAAGCCATTGATTGGTACGTACATTAAGAAAGAATAAAACTTCTCGGAGTTTCATGGAAATTTTCGGAGTTTCTCCGTCCGAGTGTACACGAAAATCTATGGGCGCATTGCATCATCATCATCATCTAACACCGAACAAATTTCGGCAGATGTTGCATCATCCGAATTTTCACCGTCCCAAGGTTGCTCTCCGTGCGGATTGCATCAGCTTCCGACTTTTCGCACAGTTGACCCGGAAATGCACCGTAAACGCCAATTGTCGTTTCCCCTTTTTCTCCCTTCATCTTCGTCTTCTCGTTCCAATTAATCCGATCATAAAGTTTATCGGAATTAAACCTAATTGTATGGTGATTTATTTAAAGTGGATCGTAAAAATGCAACTTTTGTGTATAGATTGGCTTTCATTCGGTCGTCTAACTTGCTCCGACGTTTTATCGATTCGTCAGCCTCAAAATTTTCCATCCCCTCGTGCATCAGGCGGGGGATCGTATATGAAAAAAAAGAACGGAGAGAACCAAAAAAAAAAAATATAAATGAAAAAACCCGGATTGACTCTGTAAACTTTCCACCTCGCATTAAGAAGATCCACTTTCGAAACTTCGATATTTGTCCTAAACGATTTGTCTAATTGATTAATTTCGATTCTTTAATGCAATACATTTCTAAATCTATTTTGAGTTAATAAAGTATTGTATTTCTATTGCATTTCTTTCTTATCTAGAACATGTAATAACCCTGTTCAAAACTATTTTCTCAAATTGAAACCCGATTATCCAGATATCATAAGTCTAATAGAAAAAATCTGTTCTAAATCGTTTAATTTATACGAGTTGCATTGCAAAGAGTATAATAAAAGTTGAGTTCGTTAAACGAACAGATCGTTAAATGAATACGTGATGTGGGTAAATCAAGCTGAACAAAAAAAAAGAACATAATAAGAGCAGGCTGCGGTTCGCTTCCAGTTTCAGTTTACAGGCAGATAAAAGGGCCCAAAATTTTCCACTCGGCCTACGGATTTCATATTTTTTTTGTATGTGTATGTTTTGTAAGTCGTCTTGTACGTGTGTGAGCTCACGTAGTTCTTGGATTCGATCTTGCTCCCTTTTCCTTATGAATTCTCCAGAAGGATTTGGTTTGATTGCATTTTCGAACAATAATTAATTTAAATTGATGCTAAATATAAGCGAGTTCAATTAACTTTGGCATTTCCGAAACCATTTCGTGTATGACACACGCCGCATCTGTCACGTTGACACTTGCCAAATGACGTGCGTCCTTGATTGTCGACTGTCGTTTTTGGTTTTATTTATAGATTCAATTTAGACTTGATCTGCATGGTTCGATTGTGGGTGAGGGAAAAATTGAAATTAATTAAAATTCTCCCGGTTCCACAGACGGAGTGAAGTGCTCGCAATCTATGCTAATCGTCTCGTCTATTCTAATCGGATAGTTTTCCGTGCGTCTGGCACGATAAGTAGGCTGATGCAATCGGCGATAGAAAAAAAATACATATGAATACATATTTATATCCGTCGATTACGGTTTTCCTTGCAAATCACGAGCGGTGATTATCAAAAAAAAAGAAAGAAAACTATTGACTTATTGACTCAAAACAATACAAACAAGAACGTTTCTCCCGAAATTCCCAAACCGAATATTCGTAAAATCCATATCGGCTGATGCAATTCATGATATGTAGAAGTCAGTTAAATCAACGGAAAGAATGAGTCAAAATTGTAATTTAATCAACAAAATTTTGAATTATTTGTTTAAATGGAATAAAGCCAAATTAAACAATTGTTAACGAAAACAAATAACGTTTGTTTGCAATTTACGAACGAAATATTCGTAGTGTGCAATCCGATAGTTTTGTGGAGCGTCTAGAGATAAGACGTCTGGTGCAATCGATAAAAAATGGAGAACTTGAGAGTTTCTTGGAAAACGCGCACTGATTACAGCGAATCCGCTTCTCTCGATTGAATCGTTGAGTCAAAGCCGCAACATTGAATAGATTATCGGCTCTCATGACAATTGCATCATTCTGTCAAAACGCACCAATTGAATCGTCGTACGATCTCGTAGCTTTTTGTTTTTTTTTCTCTGGGAAAGCCTATGTGATAAATGATCTGATGCAATCAATACAAAAAATTTATGTATTTCAACAATAAATGAATTGAATCCTCCCAGAGGAAGAAAATGGAACATTGAATTTTAAGAAATTTCCAAAAGGAAACGGTTGTTGCATCATCAAAATCGAATGACGAAATTCGTGTCTTTGTTGAGTCGTTAATGTCGAATTTGTGGAGTAAATTTGAATAAAATGAATGTTCCTAATAAGTAATTTTGTGGTTTAACGTAATGTTTTTATCGAGAAGTCAACTAGACTTGTATTGATCTCAGTACTCAACACAAATACAAATGTAACGTAAGGGATTTCTTCATATTCTAACACGAAAGTTCTACAATTTTCAAGGAATTGCTTTTATTTGTCTAAAAAGGTTTTGTAGTCCAAACGGATTAGTTTAAATGCAAGATAATTACGGTCATAATTGATAAGTCATTAACACAATGATTACGCTTATTCTGTTTAAACTTGTTCAAATTGATCCAAGTCCAAACAAACGATAATTCCAACGTTTCCATAGCTAAAACTGTGTTGTTTTCTAACTGTTATAATAAAGTAGTGAAAGTTCGGATCTGGCGCCCAATATTTGCATCCTCCGGTTCACCTTTAACCCGAGGCGCATTTCCATTGAACTCCATTAATTAGGAGCGGAGAGGAAGTTCGCTCTTTTGCGTACTTTTACCTGATCTGATTACATTCGACATTACACACACATGTGTGTGCTCTGAAACCTCTTCATTTGTTACGAAACGTTCCACTCCGTCACGATTTGATTCCCGCTAAATTTACCATTGTTGAAGAACCTATAATTTTCGACAAAAACTCGGCGCGGAAAGTTCCGTACGAACAAGCGACTAATACGTTTTTAATTGTGAATCGCCCAAATCGAGCGTGCACGCAGCAAACCATATTAAAAAACGAAATGAAATTCATTCAATTTGGCAGTATTCGTTAATTCGTCAACAAAAAAAAAGTTACTCAACAATTACTAGTTACTGCTTTGTTCTAATTATCTTCGATGTTAAGTAAACGAAGATTACGGAGATATCTGGTATTTATGAACTGCAAATAAATACCGATAACCAAAAGTCAAAGTCTCATCGAATAAATTGGGGCTGTATTTTCAAATGGAATACGAGAGAAACAAAGATTCGTTCGGTCGAAAGCATTGCGTGGCAAATACGAATCCAAACAGTTTTTGCTTATTTGCAATTGTTTAGGAAATTCTGCAAGTTTAACACTTTCGTTCGGATACGATTTCATTCATAAACGTCACATGGATATACAACTGAACGACTTTGTTGCAATGCGTATCATCATACACTTTTATCATGTTGTTATTTTTGTTTTCAATGCATAAATAATCCGGTGGAGAAACAAATGGAGTGCAGATATCAAAAAGACGGTTTAGATTTCGTTTAGATATAATTTATTTATGCAATCAAGTAAAGTGTTTAATGAAAAAAAAAACATTATTTTGTAAGGTTCCCTAAAAACTTTTCAACGAGTAATAACAGAACTGCGAATACACAGAACAAGGATGAAACACAGTACAGGATAATAATACCTATAAACCGCATGTTCTATTTTTTTATTTCATTGTTCTGTATTTTCTCCAATCCGTTATTAGTCATCATTTTCCATTCATTGTGTTGCAGTGTATTAAATAGTTTTGATACATCGTTCAAAATTAATTTTGAATGCATTGTTGGAGTTAATTGAATTTGATTAAATAAGCAAGTTCAGACTTGATTTAGTTTTAATTAGTAAACAAATGCGATTTGCAAGTTACTAGATAAATCTAGAACGTTTCGCTTTGTTTGACAGATCGATTCATGCGTGACTGACATTTAAACGTCACTTGCCGATTGTAATCTGTTGCAATGATGCCAATAAAGTGATTGCGCAACTTCGTTTAATAATGTTTCTATAAAGAATCTGGAATTTTTGCGTTAATTTTTTTAGAATATTCTTTTTCTCGGAAGTTCTAGAACATCGTACGTGTTCGGACTTGTCTGACAGCTATGTGTGACAGATGTGTCACATTTTTTGCGTGTATATACAATATTGGTTAACGCATTTAAGTAAAGTAAATCATGCGAATATGAGACAGAATTGGAGCAGCGAGCAGAGATCAATTATTAATAATTTTCAGCGAAAGTGGAAATTTCTAAATTGCACTTTTTCCCTCTGTTTCGTTCGTTGTCGTTTGCGTCCGAAGAGATTTCATATTAATCACCAGATTGAGTCTGCTCTACGGTCTGAGATTAGCTTTTGCATGCATTTTCTTCATCTCTTTGCTTTGTTCGCTTCATCTTCTGTTCCATCCAGTTCTCCGATCTGAGCTTGAGCCGAGCCTCCACCGCCTCCTTCTCCTAGCCTCTTGTATCGTATAGATTTATTTTATTTTTTCATCTTCTAGAACTTTCTAGATCGGTCTACTCCTACTACTACTACTGTTGCAACCGCCGTAGAGGCTGGTCTAGAGCTAGGCTCAAACTTGTACGGACTCGTCCGTCCGTGTTCCGTCTTCTAATAATAATGGGACGACTATAGCGGACGGCCCGAATTTCCTTTTGGCATCGTTTCCATGCGTGCCATCCAAAACGCGTGTGCCTCTCTGCGAACAAAGGAAAACCGGCACGGCACATCCATCCTCGATCGATTTTCCCCCATCGGGAACACCGGTATTCCCATCTACCCCACAACCGAAGTAACAGCCGGTTAGGTAGTCCCAATCTACGAATGCACAATTAAACCGAAGTCTAAAAAACAAAGTAAAAAAAGTCAATTAGAAACTGAGCAATACAAAATCTTACATTGGAAGACTAATTTAACAAGAAAAATCTTTCAATTTTCTTTTCGCACTATACCTAAATCTTCAATTCTTATTGGAATAAATACAATTTGACAAAGAACTTCACATTGGAACTGAACAACCGGAGATTGAAAGAATAAAACGATTCTCAACTAATGTTCATCATTGTGTGCACGTATTAATTTTCGATGGAACAAATGAAGTGCAGATAGAAAACGGTTTTCTTTGTCGGTCCGAACTGGAAAGTTCTATTTCGTACGGACGATTTCCTTCCAGCGTATGATTACACTATAAATTCGATCCAATGCACAAATTAGATGTATTTATTAAACTCGATTTGTATCTAATACGATTCCAAGCAAATTTCAATTCGAAAAACGAAATTTTTAGATAAAAAAAAAGAACATTCTAGATTCGGATAAGTTCAGACTTGTCTGAACGCTCCGTTTTTCGATTAGATTGTTAATCGTCTTTTAATATAATTTTAAATACGACTAATTTATATTTCATCAACTTCTCATTGAATACGAAAACAATTGAAGAGGAAATAAATGAATTTGTTTTTCTGAATTATAAGTACCATTTGTATTATGCAGTGTGACAATTAGTTTTATTCCGTAAACAATTGATTTCGAAATTGGCAGATCACAATTCGAATAGGTTTTACAGTTTGTCTTAATATAATCTTATGACTTTAAAAGTAAACTGATTGGCAATGAAATTACGGTTAATTGGAGCTTGCAAGTTCTCTGCTACGTAACCTTCGGTTTAACCTTACAGCAGAACGTTGCAGTTCGCCCAGTAACCACTTTTCGGCGAGTTTTCCAGTTGTTTCGGAGATGTTCTGAAACAAACAAAGTTTGGTTTCATTTATTAATTATTACCGAATTTCCGGTGGATCGATTGATATAAGAGGTCGATGGAAGGAAAATGTTGGGTTCGGAAGTGTGAGAAGGGAAGAGAGAGCCGCAACAAGTTAGCGTGATGATGTAATTCATTTTTTAGTTTCGTGGGGTGGCACCGCGTTAATCGCACCTGGGGTTTGGGACAGTTTTTTTTTATCACCTCGGCTGTGGAAAAAAAAACAAAAAAAAAAGAAGTAAGGAAAAAGAAGTGTCAAGTGGTGATGGCGATTCGGTTGGGAGTGCAAGAGGAAGACCTTCTGGTCGTCGGTGTTTCTTTCTCGGTACGGAACAAAGGATTAATTTGTGATATTTATTATAAAATGTATTCCTGTGTATAAAGAGTTCGTACTCAAACACACAGTGTGTCGGAGATCACGTAGTCACCGGCGTCGGAAGCGGCCGAATCGAAGCTCGGGACCGGCGTCGCCGCAGAGGGGGAGGTGAAGGTATATAAGCGAACCACAGCTGATTACCAAACAGTTGCTTAACAGTTGCCAGTGAGTCCTGTGCTGGAAGGAGAAGAGCTCTGCCGGCTTTGTTCTCCCCATTTGTGATATAATTTTTAAGTGATCACCTCAGATCGACAAACAATCAACAGACGAAATGGAGGTTTTATCCTTGGCCAACGTTGATTACAACAATCAAGAAGGTAAGCATCGAAGCAAAAAGGCAGAGCAGCACCCCTAATTTTTTAAAATGGTTTGAAAAAAAAAACAAAGATATTTCCTATTGGAGAAGAACTTTTTTTTTCCAAATCCAGGAAGACTTCCTGTAGGACGAATTTTGCTCTTTTTTCCCATCTTCTGGTCCTCATCCTGCAGCCTATCTGGACTTGTTTTATCCTTCTTTCGTTTTGCTCGTCGCTTGGTTCTATTAGTGTGTCAGAGCGAATCAGCTGTAGTTCCCTACCGGCCGGCTTTCTATTGGTCGCTCTGACCTCGAGTGACCTCCTCGGAGCGCTTGGCAACAGCAGCCACAGCTAGAAGCGCGCACACACACACTCACATACACACATACAGTTGGGAGCCAATTTCACTCAGTTTCTCAATTAATTCGCTTTCCTTTTTGCAATTACCGGCGACTTAAAGGAAGAGAGCACTAACAAAAAAAAAGAAGAATTGCAGTAAGAAAGGGAAGAAAATGTTTAAACAAAAAAAAAACAAAAATTTCATTCATATAACTCTCTTCCCCTTGGGAAACTTTTCCCCTCTAACGACCTTCGCAACGGGAAACTAGGGGTTCGATGGAAGCCCCCTTCGATACAAAGAAAAATACGCATATTCTTTGTTCCAATTGGAAACCCCACTCTAATCAACTTAATTTAATCCCCTGCAAACTTTTTTTTCATCAACTGGAAATTATATAATATTTCAAATTTATTTGTTAACAATTAAATTTTAAAATCACTTGTTTCTAGATAACACTTATTATCCATCTCCCATCTGAATATTTTTGGTTGTTAATTTATTTATTCATGGTTTTTGTTTGTTTGTTGCAGAATGCGCGTGGAGTTACGACTCTTATCCGTTCGCATGCGAAAGCGAGTGCACGAAGGCCGTCAACGACTTGGCCGATCGACTCGAGGAGGAACTGAAGTCCGCGAAGAGGAACCACTTCAACTCTGGAGAGGTGCTGCTGCCCTTCGGACTGCTGCAGAGGATATCCAGGGATATCCTGGAGGAGGCGGAACAGGAGCCGTGCGGCATCCGAGGCTGCACGCTCTACCTGTACTTCAAGGGCGAAGACAACAAGTCCAACAACAATAATAATAATAACAACAACAATGGGGTGTCGCTGGGTTCAGTCAAATTCGATCGCTCGACGGCGTCCACGTTCGAAATCACGCTCCTGCTCAAGCAGTCCACCGCCGGCTGGAACTCCTTCCTACCCCAATTTTTAAAGTAAGTCCGACCCTTTCAAACGCTACCCGAATTATCCCGATATTAACGGTTTTCTTTCTTTTTCTGTTTAGAAAGATAACTAGGGGAGGCACTGTGATGATCGACACCGACTACACACTGGCAAAGAACAAGCTGTATCGCTCTTACGTCGAATAAGAGCGGAGCATCTTCGACGTAACCTTTTCCTCGGCGAGTGTGCAAGAAGAACGAGAACTGCAGGAGAGACCGTCGTCCAACGGTGCGCAGATCACGGCTCCACGTATTTTTTTGCTACACTACAAAGAGGATTGCGAAAGGAAAAAGAAAATAACCTACTATTTAGCGGTTTCTTTTTAAAACAAATCTTTCAAATTTAAGTTTTGAAAACGCTCTACAGTAAGTTCATCAAAGACTGATCTATCTATATATTACACACACACACACCCCCATATATGTATTTATAACAAAAATTCATCGTGAAATCTTCATTTTCGTTCAAACTGATTTTCTTATATAACATGCATCAAAAAGAAGAACCATATCATATCGCCCGTGATTGGGGATGCAAACTGAATACTTCATCATCTCTTATTAACACGTGTTATTTATTTTATCACATATATATTTGTTGAAAATCTTCTTCGTTTATTAACGGTTAGAATGTGTGTCTCTTTTTGTTTCTCGTGGCGCGTGAATGTGTATTGTACGTTGAGTATGGCGGATATGTTTATAATAGAAGCGAATCGTGATAGAAACGTGAAAAGAAAATTATTGGTAAAAAAAATATGATAAAAAAGAAAAGAAAACAGAGATTTATATACATATTATATACATATTATAAATTTAAGCATAGGAAACAAAAGAAACAAAAAAAATTGATATAAATAAGTGTGATTCGGTAGTGATTTATAAGTTTTGGCAATAACGACCCTACTTACTTTCTATAACCCCCCCACTGTAAGTTCTGTTGTTTCGATTTTCTCGGCAATATTTTTCGCCGCGGGTCGCGTTAAATTTCATTTGTTTTTGTGTATATTATTTTTCTTTTCCTGGAATTTTTCGTTTAGTTTATAAGTTTTCATTCTCACATTTGTGTTACACGCGTTTACATTTTCTTCTTCGTAAATCAGTATTTAAAGTAGAGAAGTCGACGAGGAGGACTTGATTTCAATTCGTTTTGTTTCGATTGCCCGCGTGAGCAGATTGGGAGGAAGTTGTGATTATTTTTTTAAGATGATAGTAAGAAAAAAAAACTTTAAAAAAAAAACTATATATATATTATATATACACACAAAAAAAGAATATAATTGATACAAAATAATAATTATACTTAGTTTTTACGTTGTGATATTAGTTTAAAAAAAAATGATAGTAGAAAACGGAAAGGAAAGTGTGCAAAAAGGAGAGAAACAAATAACACGATCGATGTGGAAATTTTGCTGCAAAAAAAAATAAATTTGTAATAATAATTTGTTTATATGTAAACGTAGGAAGTAAGCTGTGCGCGGAAGAAAAACAAAAAAAGGTGAAATACGAGAAACGGTCAGGGTTGGCGGAGGCGCCCGTCCCAAGAGTTTGTTTGACAGAAACAAATGCTGGCGAGGGGACGGGTCTTCTTCGATTGACGTGTTTCTCACTGTGAATACGCATGTTGGATTTTCATTTTGCAATCAGTATTTTCATTTGTTTGCCGACGCCAACCCGGAAAAGCGTCCAGAACTCTCTCGTCTGTATCGTTTTTTTGGATTTGTTCATGTATATCTTTGTTTGTTTTTCTTTCCACGATCTGATCTCAAGATTGAATGTGAATATGTAAGAAGTGAGAGAGAGAAGTAATATGTTGATATGGATTTAAGTAAACTTGTGAATTTATAATATTGTACGAAAAATAATATCGATCGATGGAAGAAGAGAGTGGAAGTCGAACGTGTTCGATACAATTTCGTCCGACTTTTGCATATTTTGATAATGGAACCGATGTGTAAAAAAGTTAAGATGATAGTTCTTGTGTTATTAGCTCGTATTAAAAATGATAAATAATAAAACCTACATATTATATGAATATATATAAATATATATTTATAGAGAAGAGTAATTATAAGAGAGAGAGGCTATCTCGGCATTTATATGCCTTTTTAAGGAAGAATACAAAGAAAGACGAGGAAAAAAACACAAAAAAAATATTAATAAAATGTAATAATTACTATGATAAAAGGTATATACTTATAACTATTAAGTTCTCTTTTTTATTGTATAGATTATATATTATATAATGTTCTAGTTTGTAGATTTTGTATTTTTGCCTAATGTGTGATAGTGCAGATATTCTGTACAATAATTCTAATAAAAGCTTTTTTTATATATATACACATATATGAAAAAAGATTATATTGAAAAGAAAAAAGCATTTTAAAAAATTATAATAAAAAAAAGATCATATAATATGAATCGTATTTTTCTCCTGAATTGACCCGACGCATCCACCAATGTTTCCAATCCTCCAAAAAGATAGTACCCTTTTGCTTGAGGCAAAGTTGACTGCTCAATTTTGACAATTTATCAATCAAAATTGATTATGACAGTTGAAAGGAAAAGAGAACAAAAGCATCGATTGCGTTGCGTAACTTGGTAACCGGTGATAAACAGATGCACGTCAAATCGCACGGTCGAATCACATGTAATGAATACAATTCATTAAAGTAATTACCGTTCGACAAAAGTCCTTTATTCTAAATGCAATGGACATGCGAATGCTGCAAATCAAAGTAATAATTTTGTGGTGAAACTCGACTCCAAATCACGTAATTCATTGTATTGTACACGTCGGATAGGAATGGAAATTAAATTCAAACTCGGTTGAAGTCGAGTGTAGTGTGCGTGGAGAAGTCTTAATCAAAAACATCACAATTGATGAGTCGAGTGATTAAATCCCGTTTTGTTCTTCTCGTTTCCCTATTATGAGATTCTTCCAAATATCTCTCAAACGTTTTGCTATATTTTTCTGTGTACGTTTCAAGGCCTGGTTATGGAACACGCAGTGAAACACGATTGTTTGATGCAGATCTGCGGTGAGTCGTTTTGTTGCTACGGATCAAGAACGGTGACAAAACAGATGAAGAATAAACAACGGTTACACTTTCGTGGCGATGTTTTCATTAGCACCGCAAGGGCCTTCCGACCAGAAAGTGTGCAACATTAAGAGACAAACTGTACGCGCTCGCTCGAAAACACGCTGAATAATTTATGACATTGCTCGTATACTTTTTTTTTGGTGTTGTTTCTCTCGATTGTTATTATTTGAAACGGTCCTCGTATATAATTATAATTCACTTTGCGAACGTGACCTTCCCCCGCAAAATATGAACCAAAAGTCAAAGAAGTAATGAGAATGAAAGAAGAGGAACAATACTTGGATGTTGATCGGAAAAAACAAGAACAGAATTGCATACTGCAGAACAGTAACAAAACAGAACACTTTGCGAATGCGACCAAAATTCAATGAAGTAATGAGGATGAGAGAGAGAGAGAGAAAAGTAGAAATGAAGGGGCAGCAATATGCAACTAGCTGCGATTTCTGAGCAGGTAATTGCAATCATGTGACGGATTGCATGCACGTGACGACGAATGTCAAAAGCTAATTAGTGGGGTCCCCCCCCGAATATTTTAGTGCGCGCACTATCGATTGCTCCGAGCGCCTAATTACCGTTTTCGAGGGTGGCTTCAAAATCTAGTCACCTTTTTTTTTTGTTTATTGGTAGGGGGGATAACCCGCGGGAGGGTTAGTTGCTGCTGGATTTCGATGGGAAAAGAGGGCGAGGGTGGATGATTCTGAGCCGTATCCCCCCTGGATCGGCATGTATTTTTAATGTTTTCTCTCAGAGAAGCCCACTGTATCGCCAATATTTATACATACTACCAAGAAGAAGGAATACGCAATGCAACGAACGGCGACGGCCTGGAGCCCCACATGTGCTCACAATTAGTTTCGAGCCAGATGAGAAAACTTTAATTATCGTGAATAACACTTTATCCTTTTTCTTTTTTTAATTTCGTACTCTTTTATTTCTGCCTGCTCTCAATATTTACTCTCTTTTTTTTCGACATGTGAAACACCAATAAGCAATTATGCAATGTTTTTCATTTATTTTAACTCCCTAGCAACGCTCGTAAACACGATGAGCAGATTAAGGAGGCTTTGACAAAACAAATTTGAGCGGATCATATTGCATCAGCGCATTTATTTCTCGAAATAAATGCGAATTGTCACCATGGATGCATTGGTGTTTTTGTTTTCGTTTATTTACTTGTCTCGATAATTGTTTCGAGAGTGCGCGTCTCGCAGTAAGTCTCAATTGGGAGTCGCAATTCGTGACAATTAACAAAAAGAAGAACTGAAGATGTGCTGCTTAATTGGTCGAAACGGAGGGCGAAGCAATGTTTTCGCACCTGCAGTCACCACCATGTGGGACACCTGACCCCGAGGAACAGCAGGTAACCATTGTGTCAAAACGCGACAAAAGAATTATGCATTTGTGTGGACCCGCATCCACCTGACGTGCGTATTTTGACAACACTTGCCACCAATCTATTTCAATTAGTGCAATTATTGTTAAATATCAACTGGTACGAATGTTCGAGTGACTAAATCACACGTATTTAGAACACAAATCCTGAAACCACCTTGTACTTTTTTTTCGTTCCACGTTAATTATTGATGACATTCATGATATTCCTGTTTACGAAGAAACTGGCGGTGATAAATCCGGTAGTCCGTTTATACAGTAATGAACAACGTCGAACGCACCACATAAAAAGTCAATTAAAGTGAACGATAAATTAGATAACCGGATGGTCACGATTAGAAAACTCGAATTTTAACTAGAATAAGGAGCTGTTCGATACTCCTCTCGGCTAGGACGACGCTGCGCGTTTCTGTATAATTAGATAGTCTTCGCTTCTCATCAGATCCTCCTCATCCGTCCACTTTACAAGCCTATTTCATTTAGTCGTCAGGTCAACAATATTTATTGCAGTAATTTAAAAAGATATATCATTTGCATATATAAACGTTTCACGATTATCAAAGAAAGAAACACATTTGTAATTGCAACGTATTTCCGTATTGGAATATTGTTAACTTTTCTCTGAAAATATAAAAGAACAACGATATAACAGAATCAACAGGTACAGGAGATGGAAAAGAACATATTTTATGTGCGGCCAATAATCATAATACTGTTCTTTTAATTCACACTTTTCTCAGTCAGTCTTACGGTTACAATTGTTGCCATAGTGTTGATATAATATAAATAAATATAGAAATAAGTACAAGTTGCCATAGTGATAATAAACTGAACAATGTTGCATAATTGAATGGGGATTGGTGCAGAAGAAAGTCCGAATCTTAAGGATTATGCGCTGCGGAAGAAGTGCGATGCTACCTGCTGCCAACGTCGAATCCATAATGCATGTACATCTCATCGTAATTCCATCGCACGCCGCCACTTTTCGATGCAATTATAAATTTATAAACGATTCAGTTCAAGATGGGAATTGCGTTTTGTGTGGTGTTGCCGTACATCGAATATTAACCGAATAAAAAACACACATCGCATATATCCATAACGATTTTACTGTTAATCTATTTCTATTGATTTTTGTTAATTATATTCCAAATGTGGACGATTGCTCGTACAAGGGTGATTAATGAAGGGGTGATGGTGTATGAATGGAAGATGAGATGCTGACCGTGCAAAAGACAAAAAAAAACTGAAATCGGGTCCATCCATTGCCACGGAGATCCGCGGCTGCTGCTGCTCAAGATTCATCCCAGATAAGAAGCTCTCTGGTTTTGTCACGGACGACGCCACAAGATATTCATTGTTTGGAAAAACAAGGAGAGGCCGATGATTGATATGATTGATGGACGACCCATCGAGATTGGAAGTGTTGTCGTGATAAATGGCATTGGCCGGGGCTTGCGGGGGGCGAGCGGAATTCCAAACGCACCCCCTTCCTTATAACGAAAACATTGAGAGAAAAAAAAAAACGAATTGCTCAATTCAATACTTTATTTCATTAAATTCGATTTCAATACTGTAATATAATGTATGTACATTTAATGTTTGAACATGCTGTGATAATGAGAATGGTTATTATTTTATTTATACTCTTTTTTTATTAGTTACATTACATAATGAGTGCTGTAATTGGGCAAATATTTGCGCAATCAACAACAGTCGAGCGAGAAGATCTATTTTCGCCGTTACATTGTTATTGCGTTCGCATACATAAGTTCCCTTTTTTATTTTTGCATATACTTTTCTTTCTTTCTCTCGCGAAACGCTAAAAATAGCAGCCAATGTTCAAATACTTTTCGCTTTTGTTATGTGCATTGTTTTACACCAGCTTATCTAAATATAAATGAGACCATTAAGGCTAACAACTGCAGGTAATTTCTTTTTATACCTCAACAAATAAAACGTTGACTTTTGTAACCACGGCCTAACAGGATAGATATAAAAAGTTGGAATCGGTGAGAGGAAGAAAGAGTAGGAAAATGTAAATATATATGAAAAAAAAACTGGAATCTCTTAAATGCTGCCCTACGAGGATTTCGGGGTACTTTTCCATGGAATAGCAGGTAGTTTTCCAGCAATCGATGTGGAAGCCCCCAAAAGTGAAAGGGGATATACCCTGCGCAAAGGAAAATCCCCAAATCTACTAGAACAGGTGGCGCAGATTATGCGCGCCCTTTACTATCCGCTATCGTGTGAACGAATGCCTCCCCATCGAAAACCAGATTGTCCACATCTCTGTAATGGACCTCTTCGTCCCTGTACCATCCTGCGAAGTCGAAATGCGGAAAGAATAGTCCGATTTCCTGTTTCGCGCTCTCGTTCGAATCTGTAAGCATCGTGAACGTACGTTTCGTGCAAAGCGCGCGCGTATCTTTGGTTGCATACCGGAACCGTGAGTTGCGTTCCTCGTGTCCGATAGTCCGTATTTGCCCCTGATCGTTTCCGGCTCGTAGAACTGCGTACGGAAGACTTTGGTCGGTCCCATCAGCTTCCTCCACTCCTTGATTCCATCCTGCCTCGCCAAAATGTACAGGTCGATGGGACCGCTTAAACGGTCAATTCCGATTAGTAGTTTGTATTAGATTGTCTGTAAATACACGGTGGTTACCTGGTCATAAAGGTGGTCAGTCGGTTGTAAAAGAACTTCCCCTCGTGTTCCGCATAGAAGCGCTCCGCATCCGGCAGCGATAGTCTCTTCCTCTCGGAGCGCACAACTTTGAAATGCGCCGCCAATATCATTTGCCGGATATCCTGCAGCGCGACCGGCTGGCACACTACGTGCGGCTTTATTATCGCCAACGTCAGCTGCAAACCTTTGCCCAGCATCTCTACAATTAATTCACCGCCCTTCTTTATTCACACGATCTACGAGTATAGTTTGAGGTTAATAAATAGCACATATTTCTGATTATTACCACCGATCATGACATTCCGCAATTTTGAATTCAAAGCAAGTTCTCTTCACTTGATGGTGTTTCTTGAAGAACTATTTTAAACATGTACATTTATCATATATGAATGAGCAAACTCTTTTCAAATTAGAGTATTGTTTTCAAAAGAAGTATCAATTTGAATAATAACTTATTTCCTGTATTAAGATATGCAACCAAAGTCACTTACTTTCAGTTTGTTTATTTATTATCACATTAATTATATTAAAAGTAATCAATCAGTTGTTGGATAACCCAGAAAATTATGAAATTATGCTCGTCTGCATCATTTATTGATGTAGAAATAAATCATATCATCAAATAGTCCTCTTATCATCAATTCTGAAATTGATAGTAAAATTGTTACATAATTACGTCTATTTAATGACATATGCAACTATGATTACTTGTTTATGATATTTTTTTACTGTAATCTCATGTTAGGAATGTTTTGCTAATTCGCAACGAATTAGTTTTATATTATTTGTGAAAGTATTGTTGGTAGAAAGTTACAAAATTACGCTCAACAGTATTTAACAATGTACGCGTAGTTTATTAAATCGTGCCACAAAATTGCAAATTCATTGAGGAAACTGTAAACATTATGCAATTAACGGTATTCTGCGAAACGCAATTTTCCGACGAAAGTTGCGCAAGTGCAATTTTCCATTTGAATGCCACACGACTGAATGTGGTGGTAATGACGTGCGTTTGAAAAATATCACATATAATAATAATCAATTGTGGAGTTGCAATCAATTGTAATTGAATACATATATATATCTGAGAAATAGATGAAATTGCGTATCACGTGTCGTCGTCCGCGATTTGGTATTTGGTATTCGACCCCGCACACATCAACGCATAACGAATTGTCTGGCTGTCAGTTTGGTCGCAGCCGCGACTCCTGTCGAAATTATATCTACGAAAAGAAAAACAGTAACAAAAATAAGAATTCATAAGTTAATAAGTTTAAGGACGACCGCGCAAGTAACAATATGAGTGCCATCCTGAAAACGGCGAACCTCCTCGCAGCTTCCACGAAGGTAACTATGCCCTAAGGTGCTCTCACCTGTGCAACGGTTGTTAACCTTAAAACAAAGTTCATTACATAACATGCAATATATTCAATCGCAGATCTAGGAGGGTCTTTTATCAATTATCATTATGCTCCAATTGGATTTCTGCAATTGTTCGCGTTACGTAACAGCGGCTCCCATTGATATTGATGCAAACTTCTTTTTTTTTTTGCTTTCGCAGGTTGGACTGAGCAGGCCTGCCCTATCGAAAGCCCTGCACATCTCTGTCAACCGGAAAGATGCCAAAGTTAACACTGGCATGTCATCTTCGTATCCAGTCATTGATCATGACTATGATGCTGTGGTCGTTGGAGCTGGAGGCGCCGGACTCAGGGCCGCTTTTGGCCTCGTCGCTGAGGGATTTAAGACTGCCGTGATTACGAAACTGTTTCCTACTAGATCTCACACTGTAGCAGCTCAAGGTGGAATCAATGCTGCTCTAGGTGCGTTCGCTCGCAGATTTTTTGCGTAGATGTTAAGGAATTCGAAATGTTGCAGGCAACATGGAGGAAGACAATTGGCAGTGGCATATGTACGACACTGTGAAGGGATCCGATTGGTTGGGTGATCAGGATGCCATCCATTACATGACAAGGGAGGCGCCGAAGGCCGTCATCGAACTCGAGAACAATGGAATGCCATTTTCCCGTACGCAGGACGGTAAAATCTACCAGAGAGCCTTCGGAGGTCAATCCCTCAAGTTCGGCAAGGGTGGACAAGCCCACAGGTGCTGCTGCGTAGCAGACAGGACCGGTCACAGTCTGCTTCATACCCTGTATGGACAATCGCTGCGTTACGACTGCAATTACTTCGTCGAATACTTCGCTATGGATTTGCTCATGGAGAATGGAGAGTGCCGGGGTGTCATCGCCATGAACCTTGAGGATGGTAGCATCCATAGGTTCAGAAGCAAGAACACCGTAATTATCATTCAATGCGCTTTGTATGTTCGCATCGATTTACGAATCTTTCGTTAGGTATTGGCGACCGGAGGTTATGGTCGCGCCTTCTTCTCTTGCACCTCCGCCCACACCTGCACCGGTGATGGTACTGCCATGGTGACCCGCGCCGGTCTCCAGAACCAGGATTTGGAATTCGTTCAATTCCATCCGACCGGTATTTACGGTGCCGGCTGTTTGATTACGGAAGGTTGCCGCGGCGAGGGTGGTTATCTGATCAACTCGCAAGGTGAAAGGTTCATGGAGCGTTACGCCCCTGTAGCTAAAGATTTGGCTTCCCGCGACGTCGTTTCCCGCAGTATGACCATCGAAATCCGCGAAGGTAAGGAAGCATTTCCATAGGATATCACAAAACAGATTGTTAATTGTTCTTTTGCAGGTCGTGGTTGCGGACCCGAAAAGGATCACGTCTTCCTGCAGTTGCATCATTTACCGGTGGAACAGTTGCACTCCCGTCTTCCTGGTATCTCGGAGACGGCTATGATTTTCGCTGGCGTCGACGTAACCCGTGAACCCATTCCCGTACTCCCAACTGTCCACTACAACATGGGCGGTGTACCGACCAACTACAAGGGACAGGTGTTGACCAACGAAAATGGACAGGACAAGGTCGTTCCCGGACTGTACGCCTGTGGCGAATCAGCTTCCTCGAGCGTGCACGGCGCTAACCGTCTTGGAGCCAACTCGCTTCTGGATTTGGTCGTCTTCGGCAGAGCTTGCGCCAAGACCATCGCCGCTGAGAACAAGCCAGGAGAGAAGATTGGAGCTTTAAGCCAAGTGCGTATATATTTGTTATCAACGAGCGATCCGTTATTCAATGGTCGTGCATATTTTTAGAACGCCGGTGAATTCTCCGTCGCCAATTTGGATACCGCTCGCTACGCCAACGGCAGCATCCCCACCGCCGCACTCAGATTGAACATGCAGAAGACCATGCAATCGCATGCCGCTGTCTTCAGAACTGCAAGCGTCCTCCAGGAGGGTATCAAGAAGATGGAGCAGCGTTACAAGGAATTGCAAGACGTCAAGGTCCACGACAGCAGCTTGATCTGGAACTCTGACTTGGTGGAGACACTGGAATTGCAGAATTTGATGTTGAACGCTATGCAGACTATCGTCGGAGCCGAGAACCGTAAAGAGTCCCGCGGCGCTCACGCCAGGGAGGATTTCAAGGACAGGGTCGACGAGTTGGACTACAGCAAACCATTGGACGGACAGACGAAGAAACCCATGGAGGAACACTGGAGGAAGCATACCCTCACCACCATGGATCCCTCCACCGGTGCAGTTACCATTAAATATAGGCCCGTCATCGACGAAACTTTGAACCAGCAGGAGTGCGCCACCGTTCCTCCAGCGATCAGATCGTACTAAACTAGTCCCGTTCGAGTGTTATTGTTTATTTAAATGAGGGAAAGGCAAGGAGAAAAACAGATGTCCGCATGATGCAACTTACGATCACGACTGTTTTTATTTAATTATTCAAAGTATTTGCACACACAACCAATAGCGTAGATAGCATTAATTTATTTTTCGTTTCCCTTACCTAGACATGATTTGTTACTATTTATTTTTTATTTTATCAATCCTTGGAGGGGAAAACCACGGTACAAACTTAATTACGATCGCATTAGGAACTAAACACACAGACACACACACCGAGGCTACACACATGATCAGAACAAATTGATTATTCAGCATACCTATGGAACCAACCAGCTGAACTTGGTTTTTATGGCAAAATATAATTATTAATTTTATTTTTGAGACTTGTTCATTACAAATAAACTCCCACAGCCGATTCCTTCCCCCAAACCCAGAGTGCCATGGTTGCCTCGGAGTATTTACATTATTTTTCAATTTAAAATAATAAATCAATTGAATACCGGTAGATGGCCTTTCAATCAATTATTTTGAAATTACTGCTAGTCCAATCCAGACTTGTTGAATGGATAAATTAAAAAAATAAGAAACAATAATTTAAATTTTATGCTATTTTAGCCACACTAGAACAAATCATCACAAATCACGATGCATTTCTAATTGCGGTGACAAACAGACAACAACAATGTTTGCAGTTCTTACGCTAATTAAATCTAACGACAAATTATTCAAATGCACTCCATGCACGTTCAATGCCATTTTTTAATTACTTCTTTATTGAAACTACAAATATTGATCTAAAAATTGGACGCATAAAAGGCTCACTCGGCGCACTCTGATAATCATACTGAATCCAGTTTCGAGATCAGAGAATGTCCCACAACACCTCCCAGTTAACTCAGAAGAACGCCTCCAGAGTTCCAGGCGCTTTGAGCGAGAAGGTCTTCAAGAGAGACCGCAAGTACGGAGCTCACAACTACAATTCCATACCAGTCGCTTTAACGAGAGGAAAAGGTAAATTTGATTGCAATTCTTTCCAATTTGTTATTTGATTTCTACGTGCAAAAACACGAACACAGGTGTGTTCGTTTGGGATGTCGAAGGGAATCAATTCTACGACTTCCTGAGCGCGTACTCCGCTGTGAACCAGGGCCACTGCCATCCCCGGATCGTGGAAGCGCTCAAGAAGCAAGCGGAAATATTGACGCTGACGTCGAGGGCCTTTTTCAACGATGTCTTGGGCGAATTTGCAGAGTACGCTACAAAGTTGTTCGGATACGAGAAGATCTTGCCCATCAACAGCGGCGTCGAGTCAGGCGAAACGGCCATAAAGATCGCCAGGAAATGGGGCTACACCAAGAAGAAGATACCCGACAACCAGGCAAAGATTGTCTTCGCAGAAGGCAACTACTGGGGAAGAACGACGACGGCGATTTCCTCGTCCACCGACGAGACGTGTCGTGACAAGTATGGCCCGTTCATGCCGGGATTCATAATCGTCCCATACAACGATCTGTCTGCTCTCGAGGTAATTATCGATCTTATAAATATATTGATTTTATTAAGTTTATTACATTATTGTGCAAAGAAATGTTTCAAAGAGGATCCAAACATTTGCGCGTACATGGTGGAACCCATCCAAGGCGAGGCTGGAATAATCGTACCGGACGATGGGTACTTGAAGGGAGTCAGAGCTCTGTGCACCAAGTACAACGTTCTGTGGATCGATGATGAAGTGCAGGCAGGATTAGGAAGGACCGGGAAGTTGCTGGCCGTTCACCACGAGAACGTTAAGCCCGATCTGGTTTGCCTGGGAAAAGCATTGTCCGGAGGAATGATGCCAGTAATTATGCAAAATAAACGAATAATTCTTCTTAATCATCATATCTATACAATCACTCTAGGTATCAGCCGTTTTGGCCGACGATGACATCATGTTATGCATGTTACCAGGAGAGCATGGCTCAACGTACGGTGGTAACCCTCTTGCTTCCAGAGTTTCATTGACTGCCCTAAAGGTTATCGTCGAGGAAAACCTCACCGAGAACTCCAGAAGGTTGGGTGAAATTCTGAAGAAGGAACTGGAGAAGCTGCCAAGAGAAATAGTTGAGCAGGTTCGTGGAAAAGGTCTTCTGAGAGCTATCGTCATAAAACAGGGTAACGTTTCATACCTTCAATATCTCTAACTATTGTATGATTCTAAAATGTATTTGAAATACAGGACTCGGTTTCACCGCATCGGACGTTTGCATTCGCTTAAGGGATAACGGACTGTTGGCCAAATCGACCCACAACGATGTCATCCGTCTTGCACCGCCTTTGGTGATGAACGAAGAACAATTGATGGAATGCACTCGTATCATTCTACATACTATCAACTCCTTCAAGAATTAAACACAAACAATGTAATTTCCGTCAAATTGTAACACTAAAATAAAATCTTAAATTTGCATATACAAAGCAATATATGTATAACCAACCAGTCATTCTGCACTTTTATATATAAAGTAGAATTGAAGAATACTTACTCCATAAAACGTGAAGACACTGCTTTTTCGCCTGTTAATTTTTCATTTCGTCAAATTTGATAGCGAATTGCAGCCAAACGGCAAACATAACAATAATACCCATAGATGCATCTGAAAGCCCCAACATTTAGCTTTAATTTGCATGCTTAAATAATCATTTGTCGGAATTAGTTTCCGAAATATAAGCATAAACGTGAAGAGACTGCTTTTTTCCAGGCTTAAAAAACGTTTCCCCAACTTTGAGAGCCAATTTCAGCCAAACGGCAAACATCACAATAATACAAATAGAAGCGTTTGAAAGCCTCAACATTTAGCTTTAATTTGCATGTTTAAATATTCATCTATCGTAATTAGTTTCCGAGATATAAGCATAAACGTAAGGAGACTGCTTTTTTCGAGGCTTAAAAACGCGTCTTCAACTTTGAGAGCGAATTGCAGCCAAACGGCAAATGCCACAATAATACTAATAGATGCGTTTGAAAGCGTCAACATTTAGCTTTAATATGAATGCTCAAATATTAATTTGTCGTAATTAGTATCCGAGATACAAGCATAAACGTGAAGAGACTGCTTTTTTCAAGGATAAAAAAATGTTTATTCTTGAATGACAGCGAATTGCAGGAAAACGGTACTAGCTACAAAGACGAGTGATAGCTCATTAGAAAGCTTGAACATTCAGCTTTAATTAGAGTATATTTCTAGCGTATTTACTTATCGAGAAATTCACTAATTTGTAAAGACACCCGATATGTCTTTACAAATTAGTGAATTTTTCGAGGTCAAAGGTCAAGACCAGAGGTCAAAGGTCGGAGGTGAAAACGCAACGCGCGGTAACATCCCACATCAAAAAACGCAATGCGGGGTCGAATCCCACATCAAAAAACGCATCTATTGGCATTTTTGTGTGACCAACGGTTCGTCCGTAATCGAAGAAATAGCAATTTTCATTGGGTATTTCTTCGATTACTCGACTATTATGCAACGCATGTCAACCTTTAAGGGCTCAAAGCGAGCACACGGGCCTCAGCTTTGCAACAAACCCATTGTTGTCTGCGTGCGACCAATGGTTCGTGCGTAATCGAAGAAATAGCAATTTTCATTGCGTATTTCTTCGATTACTCGACTATTACGAAACGCAGGTGAACCTTTAGGGGCTCAAAACTTGCGCAAGGACCTC